>LOJH01065759.1:0-10426 GCA_001685095.1 Ellobius talpinus | reverse complement strand
GACCTTTGGAAGAGCAGACAATGCTCTTAACCGCTGAGCCACCTCTCCAGCCCCAACAATAGAGATTTTCAGAAATTCCTGCCAGCAGCTAAGGAGTATTGACAACAGAAGACTGGAGAGAGAGAGAGAGATACCTTCAGTTATATAGTATTTGAAAAGACATCCATTCTCCAGTATAGAAGCTTATACTGATACACATGTCAGCACCACTGAATGAATTAAGTTTTATAAAAGTAAGCACAAAAAGTTAAGATAGAATAGTGTTAAGGATAGTAAATTAAAGAGAGTAGTGGGAATGGGACATATTTGATCAAAACTTACAATATGGATATATAAATTTCTCAACAATTAAAAATTGCCCTTACAAATTTCAAAGATGATAAATAGCTAATAAAATGTTAAAATACAAGAACATTCGAACAGCTATTTTACCAGTATGGAAGGAGCTTCCAGCTCCAGTACAGCATTGTTTTTATGCCTTGTAACTAAAATGTGAGGGGTCTTCAGCAATAGTCTCACTTTTTTCAATCTGTTAAAATTAAAGAGCAATTGCTCTTTTTTATATTGGTATGGAAAACTCTTGTGTTTTTAACCAAAACCACACAGCAGATATCCTACATCTTCCCCTGAGGCTTTTATTTAATAACCTTTGGTCTTTGGGGGAATCATTATCTAGTGATGCAGAAGAATTCCATTAAAATACTATTCAAATTATATTTATTAATTATCAAGAATGGAAAAAAATCCAGGAAATTTGAAAGGAATAACAGTGACACATTAGTTAATAATTTGTATCTGGATCATTTTTTGACAACTAGTGGAAAAAATATTCTAAAAATTAGTAAATGTAATTTCCATTAAAATGATTGACTCAAAATTCAATGTCTACAGTTCTCATATGGTTCTTTGTGGGGTGCTTATAAGATCTATTTCTTGCAGAGAAAAGATCTGTGAGGGGCAAAAACTTAGGTAGCTGGACTGGTTCTAACTTCTGGAGTCTGACCCAGAGCAGTTTACTTTTGACATATTTAAATACAGTACAAGTTTAAAATAAATAAAATTTCCTCCTTTGGAATTATCAACAAAACTTTATTTCATAATATTTCATAATAGCCATTATCATGGCTATTATGAAAAACTTGCAAAGCACATGTCTTTTGCAAAGTACCTGTAACCTCTTGCATAAGAATGAGTTCAATTGACTAAGAAACAATGCTCAGGATAAAGATGTTTTGGGTGAAGCTTGACTCTACAGAATAGCAAAGATTTTCAGGTTAATAACACATCCATTTTTAGACTTTGGATAAAAACCTGGTATGCACATCCCTTCTGTTGAAGAAAAGTTCTTAATGTATAACATTTCTTCTTTCTGTAATTCTTAGCTGTGAATAAGTGGATCTCATGCCTTCTACAATTCTCCATGATAGATAAGTTCACCATATTCTTCATTTTCATAGGAAACAGATTCTATATCCAAGCATTTGTTAAAATTTAATTTTTCATTGACAAATTAGGCAGATATGTGATACTTTGCTATCAGAGAGAAATATTTAAATTTTTCATCTCTTAGATTTCATTCATGAAGTATTCATACATCTAGTAGTTTATATCATTTGATTGTGGTTTTCCACTATTGCCACTCTAAAGCATGCAGGTAGTTACTCAGGACCAAAATAACTTCTTTAAAATCTCTTAATGGCAGGGTGATTGTATATCCATACTGTATTAACAAAAATGTATAATCAAAGTCTCGAGCCTCTTTCAGGGATGAAGAACTTTATAGGTTGTCTAACACAAAGTAGTCAGCCTTGATACAATATACATACAAACAATAAAAAGTTTCAGTAGGTTGTATTTATATATTTGTCATGTATATGCATAGACACACATATACACATATGTAACAATAATAAACAATTAAAAAGAATTTCATCTTGGGAGTTTGAGAAAACTTGGGATGGGGTTGGGAGTGTGTATTTGAGAATGGTTGGTGGAGGGAAAGGGAGAAGGGAATTATCTACTTACATTTTAATAAAAAATAATAAAAATAAAAATTAAAAATAAATGTGTAGTTTTGATTGGGAAAAGACTTACAGATATACAATATTCTGAGGGAAACAGTCCCCATTTCATTCTTGATAGGAAGATTAGGTAGAAGTTTAAGGCATTCATATAATTTTGAAAACTATTATGTTGGTATTCTCTTATCTTTGAAATGTGTTCATTCTGAAGCATTTTTGACAAAACAAACATTTGTTGTTCTAGTGAGATACTCTAGTTTGTTACACTACATACATTTTTAAAACCCAGTAGCTCTTGGTGACTGCTGAGGCAGATAAATCTATGACAGCATAGAGTGTGCTGCAACTTCCTGATCTTGGTCTCCTGGATTACAGTAATAATAAAACAAAGTTGAAGTCCCATGTTCAGACTTCTCTATTGACTGCTTTATTTATTCCAAGCACTTTTTATCCCTATAGAGACAGAAAATATACCAAAAATCAGAATTCTAAAAAAAGAAAAGTCAACACAGGAAATACACACACATACACACACAGTTCATGAAAAGACAAAATTGGAAACATACAAGTAAAACAACAGTAAGACAAAAAATTTCACGAACAAAGCAATATGAAACAAAACAAAATGTCTACACAAAATATTGTTAAGCTCATTTGAGACCTTGGCCCTCATCCATCATGGATGACTTGTTGAATAATTCTCTTTCTTAGATATGTGAGTATCATATTCTCACCTAAAAACAAACAGAAACTGCTTCTCTCCCTCTCTATTCCACACCTATAGCATATCCCCAGTAATTCACCTCAAAAGATACTGTATTTCAGTGATATTATTTAATTAGAACATGACTTAAAATGTGGTTTTCATTAATAGGTTTCTTTTCCTCATCAAAAATCAAGTAGAACATATTAAAATAATTTTCTTGAATGTTTCAAAATTAATCTGTTAAGACAGACCTGTCAAATATTTCTGAGAAATTGACTTAGTAATTAATGCTAAAGAGGCATAGATATTTCCCCAATTAATGTCTGTTGATGACTGGAAACATCATACAACTCAAGAATTTAACTTTTTTGTATTTTGGGAAGGATTCAAAAACTTCTTATTCACACCATCTGTCACAAATGTGGAATATGTTCTGTCATCCTTCACAGTGCCACTGTTATCAAACCTTGGCAACAGAGTACAAAATATGTTAAATATCTACCTTACAATTCTTCAATACAATAATTAGGTAATATGTATATAACACACACACATACACACTGTTTACCTATAAGCTCTGCAGATGTGAAGCTGAAGCAGCAAATTTTATGTCTGAGTCCAGCCTTGGCTATATTGTGAGATCCTGCCTCAAAAAATGTAACTGACATTAAGATATAAAATAAGTAAGGAAATAGAGGCATAAACATTATTCAGTTAAGAAAACACCTTTTGCTTCAATTTGATGCCTGATTCAAAGGAGAGAATTTATGCCTAGTACTGGAACATGCTCAAAGGTCCATGGACAAGGAGTTAATAGATTGTATGGAAAATCAAAGGATGATATTTTGCTAATTAGTCAAGTTGTCAAATTTCTTTCTCTTTTATGTTCATGTCTATAGACTTGTGATTCTTTCAACTTTGGTCAAAGAACTTTTAAAAAGAAATTTGTTAGAAGTTAATAGATTCATAACTGATTGTAGTAATGAGTATGACTATGAGTTCTCAGCCTTAAATGGGACATCTGTTTCAAATATTCCATCCTGACAAGAGCCAAACAATCATAGGAATGGGTGTAAAACAATTTAAGAATGGGACAATGAGGAAGAGTGATGTGAAATTACTTTTGGAAATGCCATCATGATCATTACAGTAACAGTGATTAGTCTCAATATAAAGAGGAAATCACCAATGCAATTAGTGATATCTAGAAATCGTGTTGGCTTCTCCTTAGTGTACATGCTTTTGAAACTCAAGTGTTGACAGCAGCTCCCTGGATAAACTTGCAGAATTAACACAGAGAAAGTGCTATATTAAGACCTGGGAAAGGTACTCACAACAAAACGGGATCTATTAACTTGGAATTGGCAGTATAGAAGAGTACAGATAGTGAAAAATCTCATTTATGATTATATATATATATATATATATATATATATATACACTAAAGGTTTCAAAGAAGCTGAATATTAGCCTTAAAGACAGCCATAACATTGTAAGCCTTAAACTAGAACTGCTAGAAAGAAGAAAAAACAAATTCACAGATTACTAAGTGTCAGAATATTCAGGTGAAGATAGTTCATAAGAATGAGGGAATGAACATAACTCATCAGCAGGCAGTTCAAAACACGGGGGAAGAACAAAATGTTTCCAAATATGACATATTTGAGCTGTATTATATCAAGAGCCGGCTTGATTTGTAAGTTTCTCCCTTTTCATATTATTTTATCTAATAAGAAATATGCATCTGTCAAATTTAGTGAAACATTGAGCGCTCTTCTCAGACCACCAAGGAATTTAGTTTTAATTTACTCTAGTATCATGATGAAAAAATATTACTTCAATGGAAACTTTTACCTAAATTACTTGTAGAAAATAAAATATTAATGTTTGATATATGTATATTAATATAGGTCAATTGTTTCATGTTTTTGATTATCTTCCGTGAGATATTTCTTTTGCACAATTTGGTCCCAACTTCTGGCAATGTTTAGAGAGGTTGTAGAAATTTTAGACGGTATTATCTCACTGGCAGAAATTTGTAGTTGAGGGAAAGTTCTGAGATTTTATGGATTGTCCCAAATTTTATTCAGTCACTGTTTCCTAACCACAAGGAATGTAAAATGTTGTCTCTTTGTGTTCATTTTTATGTGACTTCTTTTTTGAAATGTAGAAATATTAATGAAATGGATAGTGCCTTAAGAGTCATTCACAATGTTTCACTCATTACTTAAAATTCTGTTAATATATTTTACATGTAGTTGAATCTATCTTAGCAAGAAAACCATGCATATAAATCTTTCATATATTGAACATAAGAGTCTCTATTAACTGACTGTAAGGAGAGATATTTCTCTTTGATTTAATAAATTAAAAATTTCATTGTAATGTCTATGCTCTTTATCAAAGACACATTATATGGACTACTTATGAGTCCTTTATTCTCTACCTATGTTTTAATAAAATATTTTACTTTGTAAACTCCATCAAAAAGATCTCATCAATTATTATTATATAATATTGGTATTTCTCTTATTCTAGTTTAGTGTGTTAGTTGCACTCAAATGAAGACAAAATATTGTACAGTGTATATTAATTCTAAAACAATATTCCATGACTGTTTAAATACAAGAAGAACAATTTGGGCTTCCAAATAAATTCTTGGATGTATGGTCATAGCACAGATTAATTTCAAGCTACCAAGGGCTACCTTCTTGCAGAAAACTATCTCCATCTCTCCCAGAAGCTAACAATGGCCAATAGCTCTATAGAGGTGGTTTCATATACAACTCTGATCTCAATGGTGGTATTTGTTCTGGTCTGTGCTTGCACAGGTTTTGTGCTGTCACAACTACCATATTCATATGTGCCAATGTCCTGCTTTTTACAAAAGACATAGTAATCACCCACTGCCTCTCGCTCTTAACTATCTTTCTGTCTCCTCTTCTACAAACACTCTTGAATCTTAGCAGAAAGAGGGCTAGTATATGGTTGAGTATTCTACAGTCTCTTAATCTATATCAGAGGCAATTGTTGTTCTGTATGAACTGCTGTCTACTACAATAGAAGCTTCTTACTTATATAACATTTTTAATGATGGTAGATTCCCATGTATTAGCTGATGTGGATACAGTAGAATTTAGTTTGTGTAATTAATTCATTATCAGAATGTGCCAAGTCAATAAAACGACAACTCTTCAAGTCTGTTTATCTTTAGAAAGAATAGCGCATAACCAAGCAATAAGGTAACACTTACCCGGGCCAATTTCAAATACCTGATGTATGGTGCCCTTCTGTATATGCAATACTTTTATTGGTTGCTGAATGAAGGTATTTTGGCCAACGGCTTGGCAGAGTAAATACAGGCAGGAAATCTGAACAAAGATATGTATAGAGAGTAGACAGTGTCAAAAACACACCATGTACTTGCCGAAGGAACAGTCACCAGAATCTTACTGGTAGGACACAGCTTCATGGTGCTATGCAGATTAATAGAAATGGGTTAATTTAAGATGTAAGAGTTATATAACAAGAAGCCTAAGATAATAGACCAAACAGTGTTGTAATTAGTATAGTTTTTATGTAATTATTCGGGTTTGGGAGGCTGGAAAACAAGTGAGCAGTCTCCATTTACAAATATTAAGGCTTTAAGTCACAGAGACATATCAGGGTGGTCTCTGCTTTAAGATATTCATCAAGAAATTAGTAGCTTCCATATATTATGTTTGAATGCTATAGTTTCTACCACATATGGAATTATAGACTAGGGGATCATTTTAATAAAAATAAAAGTACGTTCTTTTAAAAATTGTCTTTTCCCCGTCTTACAGCATGATTTCATATTAAATGCATTTTCTGGAAAATATAGTGTTTTTCCATGAAATCAACTAAAGAAAATGTAGCTGGAAGAAAATGAAAGCACACAATATCATGAAATATGTTTATTTTTTTAAATAATCATAAATGAAGTTATTTTCAAATTAATTTTAAACTATTAGTTTGGTGATTTTTCAACCTTTTAGAAACTATAGTTTTATTCAGCCTGAATTCTCTAAATATTTATTTGGTCAAGATAAAAAAAGAGAAATATTATTTTTATTGTAAGAATATGATATTCAGCCAGGCGTTGGTGGCACACTACTTTAATCCCATCACTCGGGAAGCAGAGGCAGGCAAATCTCTGTGAGTTCGAGGCCAGCCTGGTCTACCAGAGCTAGTTCCAGGACTGGCTCCAAAGCTACAGAAAAACTCTTTCTTGAAAAGAAACAAAAAACAAAACAAAACAAAAAAGAATATGATCTTGTTAAAAAATAAATACTTTTTTCTAGTAAATTCTAGAATATCTTGTCTTTGAAGCAAGCATTCCTTACAAAATTTTGCAATTTTAATGCATGAAACTAGTTTAGAATTATAGGTGAGCAAAACTGTCCCTATGATTGTCTTTCCCCCATTTACACATCTTTCCATCAGTAAAAAAACATGTCAATGTCTACCATAAACTCTGAAGCACATTCTTAGGAATTGATAGGAAAATTAAAGAATTCAATCTAAAAGGAATTCTCCAAGGAATTAAAAATATAACCCTGCATAAACAGATGATTATCATTCATTTTATTTAAGAAAAAATAAAAATATTTGCTTTGAAAAAGTTGAAGGATAAGCCTAAAGATCTTCAAATATGGCTTTAATTCTTGAGTCTTCATAGTATTATTTGTATCATATGCTAAATTACTTTCAACATTTGTTTGCTTTGGTATTCTCACTCTGGTGAATGTTGTGAACCATTGCCAACTTAGTATGTTTTTTAATTGAAGTCGAATATTATTAATAGTTTTCACTTCATCTATACAGACCACATAAAATTAGCATACTACATTGCACTAAGTGATATTTAATTCATTATATTCCTAATAAGAAGATACAAAACCAACAGCGGAGTAATAGCATTTTGATAATCTTAGTAACTTTGCAAAAAAGGCTTATATTGAAAGTCATCAACAAACTCAAGAAATGAATGTTTGTCAATAAATCTTTAAATCTCTCAGAGCTACAGAAAGCAGAAACTTGATGAATATTCCTGTTTTGAAAGAAATTTCAGAATTAAAATTGTAATTAAATAACAACTTCCAAATTTAATAACTATAAGTTATATAAGCATAGTGTACATTCATTTGTTTGACAAACTCATTTTTTTCATTTGTAACCTAGGAAAGATACAGTCATTGAATAGACTTATCCCTTAAATAGGACACACAGTAGTCAAAGTGAGCCATTAAGATCTTTCTGTATTATTTTTGTGTATTTCTCAAACATAAAATAATGCCTGTGTAATGATGTTTACAAGAATATTGTCAAGGAAAAATATCAGTTAGATAGTAAAATATCAATATCAGACTTCATTTAGATATGGAGAATATAAGAAAAAGAAGACATGGTAGAAAAGTTGACTCATTTGAAAATATTACATTGTATAGTAATAATTTATAACTCAAAATATAGGTATTGCCATAGGAAGAGGATATTTACAATTACTATATAAAAACATCAAAAAAAATTGGGAATGGCCAGATGGTTCAGTAGTGAAGAGTGTATACTACAGTTGTAGAGGACTCAAGTTCAAATTCCAAAAGTTATATCAGAAAGGTCATCATCCCCTATAATTTCAGTTCTAGAGAATTTGATGCCTCTGGCCTCTGAAATAACCTGTTCTCATGTGCTTGCATGCACACATGGTTACATACATATAATTATACAAAAATAAATTTAAAAAAATAATTGGGAATTTTTGACAAACAGGTTTTATAATATTGCTATTGAAAGAATTTAGATAATTGTCACCACTGACTCTCTTAAATCTCAGGTAACCACCACTTCATACCCTGAATGCTTATAATAAACTTTATGACTAATTTTATATTTTCCATATTCTCTTTAAACCACTGATTAATTTTGTTTTATAATGCTATAGGAATTTTTAAAACTTTCTTTAATATAATTTATATTTTTATTGTTGATGATTCTCATATTGTTATAGGATTTCTATGTGTGATTTTTGCTGTCAAAATAATACAACCATTCAGGAATGGAATTATAATGTTTCTATTATAATGTTACACTAATAATATTCCTATCTATGGTGCAATCTAGTAATCCCATTTTTAAATAAATTACTTCAAAACCATAAGAAATGCATTATAGGCACTATATTTTGATACAAATTTAAATAAGTTATTGAAAAATGCATCTATAATGCATTCCTATTAGGAACAGTTCAAAAACTCATCAATAAAAACAGATAAAAACTTTCAATATATATATTGATACTCTAAAATATGATGCAATAATCTAAAAATAATAGAAAATAAGTGGTACATATAATCTTGTCAAAAATTCAAAGGTATTAAATTGTTAAAGAGAATGAAAACACAAATGTTCTGCACATTACTACAAGTGGTATGATTACACCAATTTTTTGAAGAGGTGAAAAAATTCATTATGATTGAAATGAGTTATTAGTTAACTAATGGGTATCTTGTTATAATGGACAAATTATGTCTTGAAATAATAAACATGTAAATCTTGAATTTTATGCAGATAAAGGACTCATACCTATACATCGGAATATATCAGTCTGTAAAATTTTTATGTGTAATAATGTATATTCATGAATCTCACACATTGTTTTCATTATTATTTGAAATATTTGCTTTACTTACAGTTGTTTATTTAATTTAAGTACAGTTTGTAGGTTAAATTAGGTTATGAATGTAAATTTACTCTAACTTACCAATAAAGTAGAAAAACATGTTCAGAAAAATCTGTTCTTATGTTTTATTACTTAGTGAAGGAAAATTGTATCATAACATGACTGTGAGAAATAAACATAGAAATACATCCTCACTTTATTGAAATATTATTTAGATAGTAACTGAAGATTTGGGAAAATGTCAGGCTGATAATTGTTGAAGCCAGTCTTCTGAGATCTATAAAGGCACATTATAGTATGGAAAATAAGAATTGGATCAAAGTATAACAATTTGATAATGGCAAAAGAGATCTAAAATATTCTACCAGAAAGTTTCTAGAAACAGTACACAAATTCAGCAATGTGGCAGGATGCATAAAAGAATTTGCTCAAATCAGTAGTTTTTCTATATGTGAACATTTGGCTTACATAGAAAGAAATTATGGACATTCCCATTCACAATAGCCTAAAAGTCAGTAAAGTGTTGTTGAGGAAGGCTGCTAGTTCAGTTGCCAACTGTCCTGACTAAAAATAATCACACAGAAATCTGTATTAATTGCAATACTCTTTGGCTAATAGCTTAAGCATATTTATGGATAACTCATATCTTAAACTAATCCATCTCCATTAATATGTGCATAACCAAGAGGTCGTGGCCTACCAGCAAAGTTTCTGTGGGCTCCTGTGGAGGTATCTATCTCCTATGGTGGCTACATGACTTCTCCCTGACTATGCCTACTTTCTCCTCCTCTATGTTTGGAACTCCTGCATTTCCCCATTTTGCTAAACCACTGGCAGAAACAATGTTATTCATTAACCAATAAAAGCAAAACATAGACAAAATGACTTCCCACAAAATTCCTTCTTTTTTCTTTAAATAAAAAGGAAGGTTTTAAATTTTACATGGGGGTAAGGGGAGATGGGGAGAGAGAAGGGAGAAGGGGAGGATGGGGAGAG
>LOJH01065757.1:0-10426 GCA_001685095.1 Ellobius talpinus | reverse complement strand
GCTGGTATCTTAAAGGCTATTGGCTGAAGGAGTGGAAGGAGCTCCCGCAGCACATATGTAAAATGATTTCAGTTTGATGTTTTTAAGCAAAATGTTGTGTTTAATGCATGTGGAGGCTTTTAAAGCCAGGAAACCAGTACACCAATCGGCTGGTCCCATGTTCCTCCTCTGGATCTAAGGAGAGGACTAGGGCCAGTCGTCCTGGGATGAAGGAAGTAGTGATGAGAGCTTAGGCTGGGCTGCCAGGGAGAAACTGTGAGATGGAAGGGTTGGTGGACCTTATCCATTTAGCTCTGGGGACAGAGCTCCCTGATTTTTCATCCTGTTATCTCCAAGGGGGTCTGAGGAAAGCAGCTGTGGTTACAGGCAATGAGCCGGGGGACCATGTGGATGTTGTCTTCCTTGTTCCTAAGAGACTTTATCAGGATCAGACTCCATGGGAATCACAAACTCTTTGAGGTCGTTTTATCTCATCACAGTTACATACCTGTTGGTTCATATGGAACCTAGCACACACAAGCTATTCCGTGAGTCTTTGCGAAATAATTCCTGTGCAGCTTATTGTATGTTGACTTAAACAAGGAAAGGGCAGCAAGACCCAACCAGCTCACATCACAATACCTACCCACAGTGCCTGAGCAGGAGAGTGGTGAGCCCAAGTCTGCTTCGCTACACAGCTAAAAAGACAAACACAAACACAAACAGATGAAAACCACCTCCAACAACAATAACAACAACAACAAAAATCAATACATTATAGAGTTGCCGGATATTTCAGAAATGCATAGTCAAGTCCTGGACATCCTTCCTGTTCCCTCCACGTAAAACTTTATTATTTATCTGCACATGTGAGCCTATGCATGTACATGCTTGTGTGCAGGCCTGAAATTGATGTCAGATGTCTTGTTTGATTGTGCCCCAGTTTCTTTATTGAGGTGGGATATCTTGCTGAGCCCAGAACTCCCAACTTGGATAGTACAGGTAGCCAGCCCGCCCTCAGGTCCTCCTGTCTCCTTGAACCTTATTCTATGCTCCATCAAACCTCCTATGCCGCTCTAGTACTGTGTCACAGAGAGGCAACTGACACTTGTACATCACTGACTTATTTACATTGTATGAATCACACATGAACTCATCCATGTGTTAGTGTGTATAGCTTTGTGCAACTTTTAGCATACTTGTGATCTTGAGTAACCACTGCTTCACTCAAGACAGTCAATTAAATCATGACTATACACTTCCCTGTGTTATTCCTTCATAGCCACCCCTTTCCTTTAATCTAGGGTACCCAAATCTATTTGTTCTTCATCGTCATAATTGTTACTTGGTAAGTTTTACAAAATGAAGTCATAAAGTCTGATGGGCTTTTCTTCCCCTCAGCCTGGTCTCCTCGAGGATAATGGAGGTGATGTGGACCAATAGTCTGTGGTATGCCCACATCATGACTTATTTAAAGATGTGTGAGTCCTTTCCAGGTCGTGCCTATGGGGAACCAACTTCCTGTGTGAAACTAAGATTTCATTTCTATGTGAAAAAGAGCTCAAGACCGTATTTGCTGGATTATATGGTAAAGACGTTCTTTTAATTCTAAAAGGCATTGCCAGGCTGTTGACCAAAGTGTGTACCATTTTCCACTCCTGTGAGCGTGTGCTGTTGTAACTATGCCTCATGTAGCCACTACCATGGGTGTGGAGTGATACGCAAATGACCCATTGTCCCTTCTTCCACCAAACAAACTTATGGGTTCTGAACTCAGCTTCCCGGCTCTCAGGAAGCCTCTTCTGTGGTTTCCAAACTGTTTCCTAACTCTGCTTCCTGCCTTAAGTGTCTTCCCTTGGAACCCGAGTCCCAGGGTCCATTGCAAGCCCTCCACCTTCCTAATTCCTGGGGAAAGTCACAAAGCTGAGTTCTTGCCAGGACTTGAGCATTACAACTCCTGTACACCCCTCTCTGCTACCTCAGTGTCTCCCTTCCATTTCTGGGAAGTCCTGCTCCAAATGTTTCCCCCCACCCATCATCAAGCCCTCTTCTCTTAGGTGCCCTTTCCATCTATGAACAAGGCCAAGACCATTCAGCCTAAAGCACCTCAGTGTCTTTACACCACAGCTTTCCACATCTGCCATCTCATCCCATGTCCTTCTCTTTTGTGGAAGGGCCAATTGATTGTGGGTGTTAGGGCCACTGGACTAGCGGAATTCTCAGTGACCAAGAATGGGAATAATTTTGGTTTTCTCCTTTGATCATTTATAGTATCCATCACTTCTTAGGACTAAAAAGCCCATGGACTGCTTCATCTTGCTTGATAGATGGGAGGCACCACAAGAGAAATGACTAGAAGAACGTGTGGTTTTCGTGTAACTCCTTTAAGGATGCATTTGTTATAAAAATGTTACAGAGTAGGTTAGTGCATTGAAACAAAGTTGCTGCTGGCTGCCGTTTACATGCTTGAGTTCTCAGCCTGTTGGGATGGTTACTCACTTGCGTGAGCTTGGCTGCATTTAGAATCACTGTGGAGACACACCACAGGTACATCTGTGAGGGAGGGCATTTCAAGAAAGGTATAAGGCCACAAGTAACACAAGCAGTTCTGTTCTATATATGGGGTCCCAGACTGAATAAAAACGTGAGCACAAGTTGAGCATAAATGTTCATCCTCCCTCTGCTTGGTGACTGTGAATTCGACGTGACGGCTGCCCCAGGCTCCTGCCACCATGCTTTCCATACCTGATGGACTATATTCCCAAATTATAAAGCAAAATAAACCTTTCTCCCTTACATTGCTTTGGTCAGATATTTTGTCACACTAATGAGAACAGAAACTAATACACATGTGATTTCACATTTAAACCTAGTGGTAATCCCCAGAGGTGTGTTGGTTTAAACACATTAGTAATAACCTCAGAGTACCCAAAGTGTGTCTATATTCCATTCCAGAAAAGAAATGAAAAAATTTCCCCTTGAATAATTTAACCAAGAGTGAGCCCATATTTGAATTCTCTACTCATTTCTCCTTGTGTTGTCCATCAACTCCTGCCTCTTGTTTGAGTCTGGATCTATGCTTGCCTGAACACTGTCTTGTCTCTCCCCTATGTCTGTGTCTATCTGTGTCTGTATCTGTGTGTCTGTGTCTGTCTTTGTATCTGTTTGTGTCTGTCTATGTCTGTGTCTGTATCTGTGTGTCTGTCTTTGTATCTGTGTGTCTGTGTCTGTCTATGTCTGTGTCTGTATCTGTGTGTCTGTGTCTGTCTATGTCTGTGTCTGTATCTGTGTGTCTGTGTCTCTAACATCTTTGTATCTGTGTGTCTGTGTCTCTAACATCTTTGTATCTGTGTGTCTGTGTCTCTAACATCTTTGTATCTGTGTGTCTGTGTCTGTGTCTCTAACAAAGGATTTTTCTTTGTGTTTATTAAACAGCACAGCAATAGTCACATGGGAGAGGGAATGAGGGATACTTTACAGAATTCTTTAGCAGAGTTTTACAGGGGATGAAACCTTTCTGACTCCAACCACCCCACACTGCCCCTGGCTGTATTGCAAACACCATCGCACAGACTTATTAACCTGTCTCCATGTCTCTTCCAACATTTATGGTGGATATTTGCTTTATAAGGATGTTTTCAATCTATTTGCTGTTTTCAGTGTTTATTATCATAACACACATGCGTGTGCGTGCACACACACACATGAACACACACATTACCCATGGGTTAGAATGTGGAAGAGTATATAATTTAAGATTAAGGCTATGCATTAGCTTAGGTTGTAAAAGTTGATTACATGGGACCCCAAGGCAAAGTAAGGTTGGCTGTCACATTGTTCTTTGAAAAGCAGGTTAAACAAACAGGCGGAATACATACCAGGATAGCAATCTTAAGTCATAAGTGACCTCAAGGTGTATTATTAACTCTGGCTGTGAGGTCCATTAAAATTTCCAGCCTCTAGAATGTAAGAGATATTTTTATAATAATGTTTTGCCACATAGAAGTAGGTATTAGTATATCAATTCTGTCTATGGAGGCATTGAAGATTAGCGCTGAGACCTAACCTGCCCAAAGTCAGACAGGTCACAGGTAGGTCATACCAACTGTCCCCCAAAGGCTCATGCCTTGAAGACTTGGTCCCCAGCAGATGGTGTTATTGCAGATGGTGGAAGCATTAGAAGGGGAAGCTTAGTGAAAGGGAGGTGGCCATTGGCAGTATGCTCCTAAAGGGAGTTTGGGAGCCCTGGCTCATCTTTTTTTTCTGCTTCCAAGTTGGTACGACATAACAACTTTGCTTGACCAATGCCCTTCATCATGACCTCACTTCAGGCCCCAAAGCAATAGAGATGACTGGACAAGGATGGAAACTTTGGAACCTGTGGGCCCCAAATCAGCTATCAGCTTTCCCTCTTTCTCTTTCTCCTTTCCTTTCCTTCTTTTCTTTTCTTTTCTTTTCTCTTTTCTTTTTCTTCCCCCTTCCCCACCCTTTCTCTCTTTTTCTCTCTTTCTTTCCTTCCTTCTTTCTTCCTTTTTTTTGAGACAGGGTTTCTCTGTGTAGCCCTGGCTGTCCTGGAACTCACTTTGTAGACCAGGCTGGCCTGCCCCCTCTCCCCTTGCAAGTGCTGGGATTAAAGGCGTGTGTCTGGCTAGCTTTTCCTCTTTCTATGTTGATTGGCTACAGTATTTTTGTCACAGTGACAGAACTGGATCCAGGATTCTGGCATGTTTCTTTGATTCCACAACTTATTTGTTTTATTTTGTTGAGACAGGGCCTCATGTAGTTCAGAGCTGCCTCAGATTAGCAGCCTCCTTACCTTAGCTTCTGGAGCATTGGGATTGCCAGCATGTGCAGCATCCTAGCCACAGGTAGATTCTGTATGCCGTTTTGCTTGCCTCCATAAAGGCAGAAATTGTCTTACTGTAAGCATCGATTCCCATGTGAACACCATAGTTTAAAGTTGTTATCTTGCACTAAATTCCAGGCCTGTGTGGAATGCCCAAGCCAATGGTGGATGAATGTGAGGGGGGTAGGTTGGGAGGCTCATGAGGCTGAGTGAATGAGTGAGTGGAGCCGGGTGGGCTGCTGTATGGGCTGCTCTGCCTGATATAGCAGCGCACTTACAATTAGATTCTTGCATTGATAGATTTGCCAGAAAATCCCATTAAAAGAAATTAAAGGTCCATCCAAACAATTAAGACAAATGAGACAGTACAGTATAAAGACATGAAAGAGAGGATGGGTTTACAGGTGCACCACTTAGATGTCAAGACCTACAGGTCCACGAATCACTGGGTCAGTGGGAGGCTGTCATAGTGGGATGGGATCCGGCATTCCGGCTTCCATCTTTAGATGCCCTTTTCAGTGCCTCTTAAACAGTAAGCCTTATTCCTGGTTACAGCTTCTCTCATCTTGCTACCGGTCTTTCGGGGAATAGGCATTTGCTTACTTATGAGGGACCTGTTTTATGGTGCTAGGATTTAATAAAAGGTCCTGTACTTGCTAGACAGGTGAGGTGCCGCTAAGCCACATCCACAGCTTGGGCCTGTTTTGTTAAGCTTCGAGAGACTGATTGCAGAATAACCAAAGCCCCACGCGCCTGCCTCCACCTGTCTTACTGCTTACCCTCCTTTATGAGAACGTGGACACCTCAGGAAGTCCTGCCTGAGGGCTCGGGGCTCACAAATACTAAGGTATTTATGAGTGGTCATTTATTTTCATTCCGTGATTCCAGTGTAAAGCCCCACCTGACTCCCTGTTGCTCCCATAACCTTTAGTCTTCTGCTGGACATCGGGCCTGGTGCCTGCCCATTTCAGGGCCCAAGGAAGAGGATCTTCAGATCTCACCATTTCTTAAGTAGACTTCCAGCTGACCCTAACTCACTCCTCATACAGAGCAGTGGTTCTCAGCCTTCCTAATGCTGCAGCCCTTTAATACAGTTCCTCATGTTGTGGTGACCCCCAACCCTAAAATTATTTTTGTGGCTACTTCATAACTGTAATTTTTCTACTATTATGTATCTGCAGTTTTTCATGGTCTTAGGTGACCCCTGTGGGTCACTACCCACAGGTTAAGAACCACCAACAGAAAGGCACTGTGCTGTCAGATCCTGAGTCTTTAGAGGATTCCAGGCCAGGAATTAGCTTCCTTTAGTCTGGTTTTCTCCTCTAAAATTTATTGCTGGTTACCTTTGAAGATACAGTAGAAGGAAAGGCAGAACCAGGAAGTTCATTTCCAGAGTGAGATTCTGTCTTAGTCAGGGTACTGTTGCTGTGATGAAACATTGTGACCAAAAGCAACTTGGGGAGGAAAGGGTTTATTTGGCTTACATATCCTGGATCGCAGTCCAGAGAGAGAAACCAAGGCAGGAACCCAAACTGGGCTGGAACCTGGAGGCCGGAACTGATGCAGAAACCATGGAGAAGTGCTGTTTACCCACATGGCTTGCTAAGCCTGTTTTCTTCTAGAACCCAGGAGCACCAGCACGGGCGCGGCCCCACCCATAATAGGCTGGGCCTTCTTCCCCTGTGGGTCACTAATTAAGAAAATACCCCGCAGGCTTGCCTGCTTAAGGCCCAGTCTTCTGGAGGCATCTTCTAAATTGAGGCGCCCTCCTCCGAGATGACTATAGCTTGTGTCGAGTTGGCGAAAAAGTAGCCATCACAGATCCATGCCTCCTGACAGCATCTGGAGACAGAAGTACAGGTAGCAACAATGAATAAGAGCACTGTGGAAATGGGCCCAGCCAGAGTCTTCTTGGGAGGCAAACTGCCAAACTTTGGTTTTGGAAACTTTTTTTTGTAATGATTTTTGAGTGTGTTGATGCCAAAGGAAAATTGGCTTTTAAAGCAAACTTTATAATAATTCAGCGTTGAAAAGTACATATACCTTCTAAGCACGCAGGTTGATGAATTGTTTTGTTCTTATGTAACTTGACTCCAAGCCAAGTGACATTGAGAGCCCTTTGAGTCCTCACTGTCTTCCACATGCACAGCATAACTCCAGATCTGAGGGATCTTGCTGTAAATTAGTGCCATGGTTTTGAGTGTTGTGTGGAAGAAATGATCCGGTGTGTCATTTGTTCCGGTTTCTTTCACTCAGCTCTGCTTGTGAGATCCTTCGGCAGTCTGTGGAACACCCGTTCTCATTTCCACACAGCTCTCTGAAGTGAGCACACGACTGCAGTATTTGGACAAGTGCCCTGGTGATGCGCTGCTTTGGTCTGCTCTGAGAAGTGCTTGTGAACATACACACATGCATCGTTGATCCCGCCCACGGATGCATCTCTGTGGGTTAAATACTTAAGAGTGTAATTGCTAGTTCATAGAGTATGTTAGCTTTTGTCACTGTGAGGAACAACCCGAAGGAAAATGTGTTTATTTTGACTTTATTCTGTGTTCTTGAATCTATGGGAAGAAGCAAACACCATGGCAACAGGAGCCTGTGGCAGAGGTGCCCACCTTCTGTGAGACAGGGAATAGTGGGAGAGAGAATGCCTGGTCTTCTCTCTTTGCCTATTTTATTTCCTTTAGTTATTTTTGAGACAGAGTCTTATGTAGCCCAGGCTGGCTTTTGATTTCCTATAAAGCCAAGATAATATTCAACTTTGGATCCTTATGCCTCCACCTCCTGGAGGTTGGACTTATAGGCTGTACCACCATGCCTGGATTTATACACTGCTGGGCATCAGACTCAGGGCATTCTACACGTGAGGAAAGAACTGTACCATTTTATGCATATCCCTCGCTCCTTTATTTCCTTTCTGTTCTGTTAAGATCCCTAACCTATGGGATGATTGCTGCCTACATTTCAGGACATTTTCTCCCCTTTGTTAATACTCTCTGGAAACTCTTTGCAGAGTTAATACTCTTTGCAGACATACACACAGACATACCCTTTATTATTCTAGGCATTCCTCAATTCAGTTAAAGTAATAATCAAGAGTAACTATTAAACTTGTGAGCTGACCCAATGGGTCAAAGAACTCCCCAGCATGCTTGGTGACTTGATCCCTCAAGGTGACAAACGAAGACTGATTCTTCAAAGTTGTCCTGCTCTCCACGTGCACTCTCTAACATGTGGAGCATGTGTACACACATACAAACACAAAATAAGTAAAAGTAATGATTGTTTATAAAACCAACCTGTTACTCCTAGAAAACTCAGCAGGTGGTGCAAGCCTGGCCATCTGAGTTTAATGCTGGAACCCACATAGAGGTAGAAGGAAAGAACCAACTCCATAAAGTTGTTCTTTGACTCGAACTTGTGCCTTGTGCCACGTATGCCCACACATTCGTCATGCATAGCACACACACACACACACAAATTAAACCACAACATTTCATCCTTGGCCCCCCCAAAGGCTCATGTCTTTCTCATAATGCAAAGTGCATTCAGTCCATCTCCAAGAATTCCCATAGTAACATCTGCAACATTGTTCCAAAGTTCCAATCCGAAGTTTCCCAAGACTCAAGACAAACTCTTAGTTGTGAGAACCATCTAAAAGGGAAGAGGAAATCACATACTTTCAATATCCAGTGGCACAGGATACACATTCCATCCCAAACGGAGTAGATGGTGGTATACAAAGAAGGAATGGGCCAAAGCAAGACCCAAACGCATCAGGGACAACATAAACCCCGCAGCACCTTCTGGTATTTGGTGCCTGAGCACACCATGTGGTAATGTAAGCTCTCAGTGGCTTAGGGAGGACCATCTCTATGACCTTGCTGGCCAGAGCCCCCATGGTTTCTTTCTTGTGTTACCTCTGCTTGCTGCCTGAGCTTTTCCTCGGCAGGTATTCCAAGTTCCTGGCATTGGCATTGCTAACCTCTTGTGTTCACCATTGTGCCTTTGCCTCTCTGTGCTCCCAGTTTCACACATTGCCCCCCTGGGGGGGCTGCCTACAGTGGTCTTGATGCTGTCACACATTACTTGGCCTCCCAGGTCTTCCTTTGAAGTCTATGTGGAAGTACTCATAACCCTGTTGTTTTTGTTTTCTGCATACCTGCAAATGTGGCATCAGGCGGCAGATGCCAAGTTGTGCTGCAGCTTGAGGTCCATGTGCCTGGATTGCAGAACCATAGAGTCCCGAGGAAATGATTTCTAGGTGGGCTTGTGTGAGCTGAATGACTCAGAGGTGCTCTGTACTCAGAGGGAAGTATTTCACATTCTCGAATCTGCCACGAGTGAGTTCTGGCTAGTTCTCGGAAGCATACAAAGACACATTTTCTCTGATGCAACTGACCTGACTTCTTTTAAACGCCTCTAGTTCCTTTAGAAACCAAACATTTCTTGGCTCTGATTTTGCACTGGCATTTATGACCGAATTGTGAATTCTCCCAGGTCCTTCCGACTCTGCATTTTGCTTCCTATTCTCACTGTTCACTTGGCTAGAAGAAACCAGCAATAATCATGCCACAGACTAAATTCTGGATTAACTTGAAATTTCCTCACTCAGATCGGTTAGTCTATCACCTTTATACTCAGCCTTCTGGCAAGATGCAGGTCCTGGATAAAATGTGATCCAAGTTCTTTGCCAAAATGGAAACAGGAATAACTTTTAGCCCAATTCCCAATAGAATCCTTATTCTCATCTGAGACTACATGAAAATAATCTCTATTGCTGTATCAGTTACTTTCATGTTGTGATAAAAATTTCATGATCAAAAGCAAATTAAAGAAGCTTATTTTGCCTTACAGTTCTAGAGGAAGAGTCCATAATGGTGAAGGAGGCATGGTGACAGGCAACCAGAGCTGAGATCCGATCACAGTCAAACAGGAAGCAGAGAGAGTGAGCAGGAAGTAGAATAAGCCCATAAATCCTCAAAGTCTGGCCCTAGAGACATGTTTCTCCATCATGGATATATGTTCTAAAAGTTCCATATTGTTCCCCAAAAGCGTCACTAACTGGGGACCAACTGTTTAAATGCATGAGCCTATGGGTGGCATTTCTCATGGAAATGACAGTAATTACCCACACTTCTGTTGTCATTCTGGTCCTTTCCACTCCCACCTTAATTGCTTGATAGGCTCTGATTGTGACAGCCAAGACTTTATTTAATAGACTCCTAATTTTTCCAAAGTTCTCTTGTAAACCAGTATTAAAGTATAGAACTACTCAGCCCAGTGTAGTCACAGAAACGGGCCACTTCTAAGGGGACATGTTCGTGTCTTATTCATTTTTTTTACTTTTGCTGTGACCAAATACTCGAGAGAGTACATTGAAAGTAGGAATTATTTACAGTTTCTGAGGTTTTACCCCATATTCTTAGGCTCCATGGATTTGGGGGCCTGGGATGTCGCAGTAACTGATGGCAACAGCAGCACTTGGCAGAGATTGCTCAACTCGGGGCACACATTAAGTAGAGATAGAGATACAGACAGAGAGATGATAGATAGATAGATGATAGATAGATAGATGATAGATAGATAGGTGATAGATAG
>LOJH01065756.1:0-10427 GCA_001685095.1 Ellobius talpinus | reverse complement strand
GAAAGAAAGAAAGAAAGAAAGAAAGAAAGAAAGAAAGAAAGAAGGAAAGGAAAGAAAGAAAGAAGAAATAAAGAAAAGAGAAAAAGAGGAAAAGAAAACAAATCTAGAGTCTCCCATGGCAAGAGGCCAAGCAAGATCTGATAGGTCATCCAGTGAGGTCTGGTTATGGGCAGTGTTCAGTGTTCTCACGTATAAGATTGTGCATCCAGTGACTGAATGAGAGACAAGCCTTCTTGTCTTTGGAAAGCCCTTTGGAATGAAACCAAAATGTTTAAAGACAATGGGAAATACAATTCCGTGTGGATTATGTCATAGAGTATCCTGAGGAGGGTAGCAAGGGAAAAAGCTTTGTTTGCACACATCCAGAGTATACAGGATTATCTCTACACTGATTCCTTCTGCAGGCAGATGCTTGGCTCTTGTGTGTGAACTAGTCCTAGTCTCAAAGACCCAAGATTGGGTGTGGTGATGCACACCTGTCATCTGGTATGACAGGCAAAAGGAGAATTATGATTCTGATGCCAGCCTGAACTATTTGGTGAGACCTTGCTTTCAAAACAAATTACTAAAGGTCTGCAGATGCTTTTTCACAGCTTCAGGTTTGGTTTCCAGCACCTACATGGCAGCTCTCAGGCATCTGCACCTTTAGTTCCAGAAGAAGCAATGCCCTCTTCTGACCTCCTCGGTCATCAGGCACAGACATGCAGAAAAAAAAAGACCCACTCATATACATAAAATAAAAACAAATAACTTTTTGTGTCTGGAGAGGTGCCTTAGCAGTTAAGAGCACTTGTTCTTCCAGAGAATCAGGGTTTATTTACCAGTATGTGGAGCAGACTGTCAGGGCTTTAATACGCTTAATGGTTAAGAAAAGAGGAAAGACAAGGAAAGGAGGACACAGAGTTAAGGAATTTAGAGAAGTGACCATGCTTAGTGTGTAGTAGATTCAGGCTAGCAAGCTTTACCCAATCACAGGTCCCAGATACAAAGTTGAGTCTAGGGATCTCCACATATCGACAGTACAAAAATATGATACAATCCTCAGTCAGAAAAGAACTTCTTAACTGTCAGGCAATTCATGTCCAGGAACATGCTTAATTCTTCTCTTAGCCGCCCTGGAAACTAGACATAAATATCATCCCCTCCCTCGGATACAGCAATGCTATTTGACTAGCTTGGTAGACTTTCTGGAATCAACAGGAACTATCGGGAGGAAAGGAATATGAAGAACTTGTCCCATTCCATCCCTAAGGTTTTGTGCTAGGAAGTACTTTGCCACTGAGACACTCACACGGCTAGCTCAGTCACTAGAACGTGTGACTCTTAATCTCAGGGTCTTGGGTTCATGCCCCACATTGGGCACCAGATGTAGCACAAATTCTAATTGGTCTTAATAATAAAAAGCCAGAGTCAGATATTGAGGTAAGTTATAAAAGATCAGAGAAGTAAAAGAGCCAGCCATTAGAGAGACCTTTTACCTCTATCGAACCCTCATACCAAAGTGGGAAAGATGCTGTCTCCATGAAAGCACGCTTCTGGGATGTCATGACAGCTTTACACTGTTAGAAGCAAAGAAATGGTTGGAAGCAGAATCTTTGTTGACATGTCATGGGACACTTACTTCTTGTAGTTTATACCTAGGTTCAGGACAGAATTAACAGCAAGGATTGTTGACCTTTGTCTCCAGAGATGTGCTACAGAGCCATGTTAACAAGAACCTAGGAAATTTCCAGCTCAGAACCTGGAGCTGAGAGGGCTACACATGAGATCAAATGACCTTAACTGTAGGTCTTAGAGGAGGTCACAGGCAGGGATATTAGAGAAGCTGGACCCTAAACCTCATTTGAGTTCAGCCCAGGCCATGGAGCAAACAGAGATACAAGAAGCAATGGAAAACAGAATGAAAAACGTTTTTCCCAGAAAATTCAAGGCAACTATTAAAAAAATAGATTTTCATTCACAAAGAATTTCTGGGGAAAGTAATAAAAATTTGTTGAAGTGTATAGATATTTTAGATCGGGGGTCTATTGAAAGCATGTTTAAGCAGCCATTGTAATGGTAATGATGACAGTAGGAAACAAGAGAAAAAGAATGAATGAAGGAGAAACTAATATATACACTCAAAATATATAAAAACATATATTCAAAGTCTTTATCAATTATCATAGTGAAACAGTTTTTTTTTCTAGGTTGGACATGCCT
The DNA here is from genome assembly GCA_001685095.1 of Ellobius talpinus. Classification (NCBI taxonomy): domain Eukaryota; kingdom Metazoa; phylum Chordata; class Mammalia; order Rodentia; family Cricetidae; genus Ellobius; species Ellobius talpinus. Next base: position 8,225 of record LOJH01065756.1, on the reverse strand, counting down.
ATTACTGTCCTGGGGCTGAGTGGCTCTAACCATCCATACGAGAAGCTCATAAGATCAGTGTTATTAACATTCCCCACAGAAGGAGCCTGAAGGGTCATAGCTCATGAGACCTTCATCGGGTCTCCTTCAGATTCCTTCCAATGATCACTGTTGATAGTGTAAGCAATTGATTGGGGTGGGATTTCTTGGTGGGGTCCATCAAGATGCTCTAGCTACCTCCCAGTGGTGTAACTGCCCTTTGAGCCATCCCTCTTACTATAAGTAACCACAGAAACCTAATAAGTTCACTTTTCTAGACTTTAATGGAATTATTTCTTTGGTTTGTGGATGATCTAACTAGGGGTGTTAGTCCATTCATTATGATTTCTCAGGAAAAAAAAAATCACCCAACAAACATCAACTATGCTTTCTATTTGGTGACCTAGATTTTCCCAAACACTTAAAACATGACTCTGATCTGAGTAGCTGACACCCTTGCATGCAGAAATGGGAAACCATATGTATGAGTTTGTGTGTTTGTGTGTGTGTATACATATAAATGTATATGCAACAGAGACAGAAGTCCTGCTTTGCGATGTCAATCTAAGAACTGGCTACTGCAAGTATATGGCTACAAATTTAATATCCTTAACAACAAGAATATTTTGTCACTAATATTTTTAACAATAGACACCATCCTGGGACTATTTGTTTGAAATTTGTGTAATCAAAGGGTTTGTGGGGGAATTTCCTGCATTTGTTCAGGAGTTGGGCTAGATAACTCTGAAGTTCTCTTTTAACAGAAAGATGCTAAAAGGTTTCATGTCGCGAAGTTTTCATCAACAAGCACACGATATTTACTGCAGTATTAGGAGATGAACAGTTGTGAGTCACTGTCTAGGAGGGTTAAAATTAAAAGTGCCACAAAGACTTCATCATCTCATTAGGATCCAAGCACTGGAATTGTCTGATGTCAAAGGAGAATTGTGAGCTTTGCTGTCATATCAACAGGAAATGTCACTTCCTTTCTTGCCTGGTTGCTATCTTTGCTTTTGATCAGTGTTGACTTTTATAGTTTAGTTGACTTTTCTTTATTTTTTTTTAATTTTGTGATCTGCCTGTAGCTCAAACCTTAAAAACAAATCAACAATAGGATGAGAAACAGTTCCCATGTGATTTGGGATTTTCTGAGCAACTGTTAAGAAAAACTCAGGAAGTCATATGTGGTAGCACATACTAATTATCACAGTTCCTGGGAAACAGAGGCAGGAGATTTGCTAGCAGTTTAAGGCCAATGTGGTGTACATCATGGATTCTAGTTCAGATGCAGGTACTTAAAGAGATTCTGTCTTTTTTTTAAAAAAAGAGTAAAACAAACAAACACACGCTGCAGGAAATGCTCAAGAACCACAAATTATTCTGGGCCAATAGCTTTTGGGCTCCAGGTGTCCCGATCCGCTGTGAGGCTAGAGGTACTTCCTCTTGTAAATGAGTAAAATTCTGGTGTAAAATTTTCTTTTAATATCTATATCTGTATCTGTACCAATGTACACACACACACACACACAAACACCGTCCGTGTTTTATAAAGGGTTTCTCATGTTCTAATCACCTAATACAGCAGATACATCATTTCTCAAACCAAACATTGTCTTCACTTTTGCCATTCAGCACTGATTGTAAAGGACAGACTGATCCGCATTTGAATCTCATCATGACCACTTACTTCATGTAACCCAGACTAGTTACTTTACTCCTTGAATGGGTAATTACAAAAACTAAATTGGAGAGCCCTGTGGAGTAACAGAAGTCCTGTCAACATTTAGAAGTTGTATACTGAGCTTAAGTACTTGGGTCAAATAAGGGCGGACCTGAAACAATCACATTTCAATCAGAGATGAAGCTATTGGGCAGATTCACTCAATAGTGGATGGCTTTGATATGAACCAGCTTAAAAGATCAAAATATAAAATGGTTAATCTTTATTACACCATTACACAGTAGAGAATGTGCCTGGCCCTAAATCGTCTTGCTTCTTCCTCATGCCAGCCCATCCCAACATACCATCTCTGACCTCAGCTACATCACTAGCCACAGAGACTGCTCATCAGCAGAATGAGGCCCGGGGTGGAACACGGCTATTGAAGAAAAATCCATGACAGCAACACATCATGGTCAATAATGTTGCTAGAGCTACCTTTTTAAAAATTCTACCTTCCCTACTACACATTCACAACTAGCTGATATTTTTTCTTAAACCTGAGAATAAAGTGTGTGTACTTGGTTGTTGGATCTGAGCCATTCATTGGAATATCACTCTGAGTTCAACTATTAAATCAAGTCACTCTTTGTACCAGAATTTCCCTCTTCTTGAAAACGGAGCTAATGGAAATTATCTCCATGTAGTTTGTGGTCCCTATGTGCCAGGTACCATATCAATAGAGATTATATTCTATCTAGGGACTGATACTGCTAAAGGCTTTTCTGAAGGAGGTGGGGAGAAGCTGAAAAACTTGGAAAGGTCACTCTTGTTAAGCAGTCAATTCTGACTGGACGGTAAGCTTTTGGGAGCACTGCAAACACTGTCTCAGCCTCCTCTGAGTTCTCAGGATGATTCAAATACTCACAGGAATCAAAGGGAGTTATTGGAAGGCAAAGATTCATGTGGTCAAATAAGATGCTTATGGCCAAATCCATGATCCTGTACCTCCAATAGCCTTGGAATCGCCACACAGTCCAACTGTTTTCTTTCTGATTCTGTTTTTTCTACTAGTGAAATGAAAACTTGCAGACATGGGATAGCCTGCGTAATATTTTCTCGATAGCATCAGTTGAAATAAAGTAATTAATGGAAGCAATTAACGGAAGGTAAACATTAAATTTTGGAAGGCCTGGTGATCGTTTGTCCCTAAACAGGATCCCATGTTTAGGGGTCGGGTGTTACTCTTTACAACCAGTAGTTGCTTTCTGCACATATTCTAATAATCATAATCCATTCCCATGTTTCTAGTTGTGAAGAAGTAATTGTGAGAAAACCACTGCAGAAGCAGGACTTATCGCGCAGTTTCAAGCCCTTCATATTCTTTTGTTGTCACTTGGAGGCAGTGGAAGGGTGACAAAGATGCACAGCACAGCTTTGTTTTATGAATGCCTCTTTGTACAGGAAATTAAAGACTCACTTCTTCCACACTAGCCACATCAAGAAGCAAAAATAACATCCCACCGGTGAAGTCACTTCTCTTTTAGTCTCCGTCTGTCTGAATGTTGCTCTTCTTAAAAAAAAAAAAACCTATAAACAGCATGTTACAGTCTTAGTCTGTTTGGTTCGGTACTCCCTAGAGATGATAGGAAAGAAAAAGCGAATTCCCAGTCATCGGCCTTGTAGTTATAAAACATGACTGCATAGACCATGGAAGATGCAGGTGCCCATTAAAAGCCTGAACACAGAAACCATGAGCTTAAGGGAACTGATGACTAAGTAAGTAACCCAGGCTTAGACCACTTTGTATATGACGGCAAGCTCTTACCTTAGTTACAGATCCAAGCCCTGGGACCTTTTCATCTTCACCACGACTGCAGCGGACACATCTCATGCTCTTTTCTCTGTGCCCTTCTACTTCACTCTCTGAGCCTGTCAGCATCTACTACACACACCACCATGGAGATGAGAAACCCCAGAGCAGAATCTCACTCTTTTTTGCCTTTCCGGACACATTCAGCGCAGACAAAAGCCAGAGTTCTCAGCGTTTACTCGAGTGAATCGACACTTTCTTTAACTGGTTCCCATGCCTACTCATGGTAGAGATGCTTGCCAAAGGGGACTGACAGAAAACAAGAAGCCAGGAGAAATATCCTTTCTCTCTGCTCATTTACAACTCAGTCTTTTGATTACAACTCTAGGAGCCCGTTAAATCACAAGAATCTCTCAAATTACCAAGTGGCCACATGCTGCCCCCTAAACATTACATTGGCCCAGAAGGCTGAATCCTCTCATGCTGACATCCCAGGGCTGGCACAACTTCATCCAAGTCTGACCTTCTTATGTGTGGGCTCTCTGTTACTGTCACAGTAAAATGTTCTGGGAAAGCACACACCCTGTCTGACGATGTAACCCTATACCAAAAGGCAAACAGCCTCTTGCCCAATCACTTCACATGGCCTCCAAGGTAGTAGGTGACCCTAGAAAAGTTATCAACAACCTTGGTATGAATTCCAAGGACGTTAGATGTTCTCTGAGAAGCTGCTTTCGTTTCATGTAGTTGAGTCACTTTCTCATTGTCCAGCTCTCATTCATTACGAAGGTTTATCCTTTTAAATAATTAGTCATGAAAATGTTGACGTTTTAAAGCGAATGCTGATGAATTCACTGAAAAGTGAGAGGAGGAGTTTTGAGATGAGAGACTAGGTTTAGGAGTGGATTTTTGGGTGGGGTAAATTGAATATGCTCGTCAAGCAAATAGACAAGTCAAGAGCTAACAATTCAGAAGTCCAGACTAGAAGTTAAAACCAGAAGGTATTGCTATATATTTGGTATCTGCAGTCATGGGAAATGGCAGAGTCCACACAAGAATTCAGACTAGTTAGAGAAGAGAAGGGTTCCATGACTAAGACTTGGTAAATACACCAATGTGAGGATGGAACGAGGAAGAGGATCCACAAGAGAAGACCTAGAGAATTGTTCCACACAGAACAAATAAGATATAGTACACCAAGAAAGGTTGGCAGAGGCTAGGGAATGCCATTGCTGTCAGGTATGGAAGATAGCTAAAGATGACACCTTGGTATTGAGCAGTGGTATTTCACAGTGAGATGCTCCTGGTGACCTGATGAAAAAAAAAGTCACTATTTTGGAGACAAAGCCCTCATTAGACGACAAGCAAGTAGGAGCGGTGTGGGAGATAATAGAGAGAGAGGAGGCACCAAGTTTTCACAGGGCTCTGTGCTCGAACGGAGTAGAAAACTGGGATGGTCAGAAAACCACGTGGGAAAGAAGAGAGGCTTGTTTCTCTGGGAAAGAGAGATTTGTTGGTTTATCTTTAATTAAGTCCTTGGTAATTTTGCAAATTATATCAGTTTGTTTTACCATGCACACTCTCTATTATACTTTCACACCAGCTAAACCCTTTCTTCTTCCAACATTACCCCTCCATATTTTATGTTGAGTGTGTGTGTGTGTGTGTGTGTGTGTGTGTGTGTGTGTGACCCAGAGTTTAATTGGGATTGTTTGCATGAGCATGGTGTGCCTAAGCACCCAGTGCTTATACCTTCCTACTGAGACACTGGCTGCTGATGGCTTCATAGAGTTGGGTAGGGACGCTTGAGCTATGAGAGAAGTGACCATTTGTCACTGAAAATGTTTTCAATTGATTAATTTTCTTAATTAAGTTGATGTCCTGACTCTTGTGTATCATTTGTTTTAAAACCAGGTTCTTTTGGTAAATATGGAGGTGTCTTTATTCCCATGGTTTCATTTAAAAAAATCACAGATAGTGAAGGCAATGCTAGTATTAGAGCCACCATTGAGCCTCATGAGTTTGATGTTACTAACCACTTGTTTAAATGATTTGCAATAAGCGAATTATCTCATCTACTATTTCATCTTAATTTACTGAAAATACTATTTTTGTTTCTTAAGTAATGATTGTTTTGACACATGTAAAATAAGATAAACTATAGAATATAAATCTCATAATTTTCATAATCATTAAGATAATTCTGTTATTTGTGTACAAATTAACCATTATCTTCTACTAAGCCATATGCTCATTTAAAACATCTATTAGCATAGAGTCATTGCTTAATGTTTATTTCTCAAAGGTCAGAATAATTACATGAATTAATAAAGCACTTAAAAGAACAACAATTGCAATTATTTTCATTGAGAGTGGTCTGCTCCTTTTATATTTGAAAATAAAATTTAAAGGAGCTTAAAATTTACACATTTAATTTGCTTACCATGTTAAACCAATATGTGTGTCTGTGCGTGCACATGTGCATACACGTTTGTGTGTCTGGGTATGTATACACCTATTTCATGTAGCTCTTAGTAGAAGTAAATAAATAATATTCGAAAAATAGTTGAAACAGTAGCAGACAAAGTAAATGCTGTCAGGATCATTGTGAAATTATTCTAATTGGAAGGAGAGGGAGAAGGATGCCTTCCAGAGGCTGGGTGAGTGGTTGGGATTATTTTTTTTCCCTAAGCATTGACAGAAAATGGGGGAACTGAAAAAAGAGCAACAACAACAGCAACACCAACAAAAAGCATATAAAGCAGACAAGTGTCAGGTATAACTAAAATTATGTAAATGAAACACACCGATTTTGAAAAAAAAATAACTCTGCCAGTTGTACTTCTGGCAATGCTATGACAACTATATCATTTGTATATAGTAATTCTACTTTTAAAGTAATTTCTGTTTCCTTTGAGATAGCATCTCATGAATGGTAGACTGGACTCAAACTTCCTATGGGACCTTGGAGGACCTTGAGCTTCTGACCCTCCTGCTTCCACCTCCCTAGTGCAAGGATGGGCAGGAGCATGGCACCACCACCTTCGCCACTCTGGGTTTCGGCACTCCTGGGGACAGACAGAACACAGGACTTCATTCACAGAAAGTCAGCATGAATTCTCCCAATTAACTTGTACCTCCAGCTCATGTTTCTGTAATTTTAAGTAAGATAAATTTTAAAAAAACTGCCTATTTTTACACAGCACCATGCCCATATGAATAATAGACAAAAATGTTAACTTTAGCCTGATTTTCAATACTCAGTGAAAATGCTTAAGTTGTTGTCCTAGTCCCAGCCTCTGCTGATTGACTGAAACAGATTGCGCAGGTGCCATGTTTTGCTGGCCTGAGAACTTCCTGTTATTCTATCTGCAGGGTTTACACTAGGATGTGGAGGAAGTACTTAAGGTTCCCATCAGTAAACAGGGTGTCCCACTTGAACGTCTTTCCCACTACTTAAGATCCTCACGCCTGTTGCACTTTGCTGATACACTTCACTCCCAGTGGCCAGGAAATGCTGAAGTGAAGTACATTATCCTGATAAATGTTAGCCTCTGAAATCATGCAGAAGACACCGGCGAAATGTTTACTTCCTCTTAGATGAGCGGAAACATTTAATTTTAGAAGAGAACACCAAAGTGCACCATGCACTTCTGGGTGGAGCTTTTATTGAATTTGGATGATTTTTTTAACAGTTCGTTGGTGTTCCTCCCTGCCAAACATACACAGTATCAGGCAAAGACCTTCTGAGAATGGGCAAACTGACTAATCAAGGGTTGACCTGAGATTATTCAGCATATCACATCAGTCATGGGAATATGAGAATAAGACTCTATCATCTGCACCTCCTCTGTAATGTCCCTCTCAAATGACTTTCAGCATCTTATTTATATAGTTCTCACAGACAGGAGTTTCAGTGGTGCCCTTGTGGTCTGTTTGTTTTATGGCGACTCTACACAATTAAAGAGAAAGTCCTTCCTCAGACTCGGATAAAAGTGTCCCTTCTTGTAGATGTCACAAACTTTTCTGTATTCCCACTGTCTTCAAATCGTTGCAAAACAAGCCTTGCGGCACTTCCAATTCTCAATTCTTCCGCCAAATAAAGAAGAGAATCTTGTGGTCACATTTTACCTTCTAACACAGACTTCAGTTCTTCCAGGAATGAAAAAAACCCAAGTTTTCCATTATTTTCAGTGTCCATAGTAATCATTTAATCTGTCATTTGATTATATGGAGCAAATGTTATAGCTCTAAGTCATTGAAGAAATGTGTGTGCCAACAAGAACTGCTGGTCATATTGTCAATTCACTCACAAGCTGTGGTTGGGACCATGTAGTACTAGCAGTACAACTCACGGCCTTAGTAATGCCAAACAAACATTCTACTGATGTGGGAGTCCCCTGTGTATGCTGTGAATATGATTGGTTAATTAATAAAGAAAACTGGCTTGGCCTCATAGGGCAAATGAATAGAGGTAGACAGGGAAAACTAAACTGAATGCTGGGAGAGAGAAGGGCAGAGTCAGAGAGAAGCCATATAGCCCTGCCAGAGACAGACACTGGTTGGAATCTTGCCGGTAAGACACAGCTACATGGCAATACACAGATTACTAGAAATGGGTTAAATTAAGATGTAAGAGTTAGCCAATAAGAAGTGAGAGCTAATGGATCAAGCAATGTTTTTAAATAATATAGTTTCTGTGTGGTTATTTTGGTTCTGGGTGGCCGGGATGAA
>LOJH01065752.1:0-10427 GCA_001685095.1 Ellobius talpinus | reverse complement strand
TATTAACCAATGAAAGTAACACATAGACAGATGACCCTCCTCCATCAAAAGCCACATCTTCTAATAGTGTCACTCCCTATGAGTTTATGGGGGTCAATTACATTCAAACTACCACAATCACTGAGGGTATTGTTGCATCCACATACACATTTCACCTTCCTATATTCCTGTCAGTATTGTTGCATCCATAGACACACCTGATTAGCAAATGCCACCCTACACAGAAAATCCTTCCCTGAGATCATGTACCCTTGCTTTTCGATGTCCATGCATATTCACTTCTGATCAAATGCCCAGACCTTCCAAGTTTCAGGCACTATGGTATCTGTGTTGGAGCATGGGAATGTGACACCAGTGACAAAAACCTGGTTTCTGTATTTACAGTATCTTCATTGAATTTCAGGGTCATTTTTGCAACTTTAGTTTACCCTGATAAACTTCAGTGGTCTGTTGTGCCTGCCAACAGATATTTTCTTGTAGATGTTGTCTTCAACAATTCAAGTTCAAAAACCATTCCATGAATACATTTTGTCCAGGTTCATGAAAACTTTTCTCAACCTTATTCCCAGGGCCTAAGTAGTATGTGCTGGCTAGCAAGACAAGAAGGGGAATAAAGACAGATGAAAAAGAATGCAACTTCATTACATGAGTAATTCCATCCTAAGCTGCACTCATTGCATTAGCATCTTGGGGGAGGGTTGTTATGTGTGCATTCCCCTGTGCAAGCAATAATAATATTGCTTATAAATATAGCTCAGCCAATAACAAGACCCATCAGAATATGTGAGTTTTCAGTCTGAAGACTATTTGCATATCATAATAAAAGGCCATGGCTTTGTCATCTCAGAGCCCTAATGTGAATAGAGGTTATTAATATAAAAAGTAAAATGGAAAACCCCAGTAACCTCATTAGTAAGGTTCATCAATTCCAAGAAACTTCTGCCCTGCATTTCAATAATAAAATGGCATTTGAATAAAAAGTAAGAAATAATAATTTTTCAAGGTTTTACAATGGGAGATTTTATGTCTCTTCCACTAATTATATTCCCAAAATTTGTCAAAATTGGGAATCATTAGTCTGGTTCTGTTCTTTTTCAAAAAAAAGATCTATTTTGCCTGGTTAATTTCCTGTAAGTGAAGGGGTACCACATATTCTCAAGTGTCTGAGACTTTCTCCTTCACATGTTCCTATGATGCACTTATGTTCTTAAATGCATCATACATTTGTTCTTTTTACTGTAGCATTACACTAAAGTTCATTTATCCATTTTTTTTACTGATGAGGACCTGACTGATGTCCAGTATATTTTCAATCAGTTCTTTGAGAATTTCACACAAAGTGTTTTGACCATATTCATCCTCCTTGTCTTACTCCTCTCAGACCCGCTCCATCTCCTGTACCCACCGACTCTGTGCTATCCTTTGCTGAACCAATCAAGTGTGTGCTGTTTCATACTTGTCATTGTGTGGTGTTCCACAGAAGCATGGTCAACCTATCAGTGGCCACACTTTTAAAGAAAACTGACCTTTCCTCTCCAGATAGCTACTAATGGTCAATAGCTTCTCAGCCAGGGATGGAACATCATATCTGCTTCTATTTTCACACTGGGTTTTTTTTAATTATTCAAGTGAAGTTGCTGAAGTTTTTAACATTCTTGGAAAGTACTTTTTGCTGAACATGATTTTAAATTTTAATAAATAATTAGGAGCATAACTAATAAAGCAGAGAAAAGCTAGATATTTGACTTTAAAAGAAACCATGAAAATAAGTTATGGGGTAGGTGGATCAATGCTTACATGCATATATTGCACTTTAGGGATCAGTACTGCTTCCTGCCTCTGCCCTTCAACAACGTGATATTTACTCTTGGTTTTATATAGATGGTTTATAAAGGTTAGGGTGTTTCCCACTAGTTTTATGTTGCTGAAATTTCTTAATGAATGCAGAAAATTATTTTCTCTATTAATTGATATGACAATGCAGTTTTGTTTATAACATTAAGTATGGGAAATCGCACCGTCAACTTTTTATAACTTCCCACTTGGTAGCAACATAAAGGCTTGCTAATTAGTTGGCTAGTATTTGCTGCTTTGGTTAATCTTGATGGTGAGCTTGATTGGGTTAGCCATTAACTATGAATGAAGCTTCTCAAGGGTCTGTGAGCAAAATAGTGACATGAATAATCTATCTTCCCAACAATGTGTTTTTTCAAACTTACAAGCTTAAAGTCTTCTTCTCTTCATACAAAGTGAGATTTAGCTATCTGGACCTGATGGTTAATCTGTTAAACTTGATTGGTACGCTGGCTAGTTTTTATTGTCAACTGGACACAGCCAGACACACTTGGGATGAGTGAAACATGTAAGGAAGTGGCCATATCAAACCAGCCATGAAAGATCACCTTGTAAGAGATCATGTCTGTGACAGACCGACTTGGTGGGTCGATGTGGGAGAGCCCAGGCTAGCATGGACAGAACCATCCCTAGGTAGCTGGTCCTCAGATGTATAAGACAGCCAGCTCCGTAGGAGCCCAGAAGAGAGTGAGAGAGTGAGCAGGCAGGGAGCCTTCCTCCATAGTTTCTGCTTCACATTCCTGCCTTGTGCTCCTCTCCCGCCTTCCCTCAATGATGGATTGTGACCTGAACTAGGAAATAAACCCCTTCGTGGCAGCTTGAATGAGAAATGCCCCTCATAGGCTCAAGCGTTTGAAAACTTGGTACCAGTCAGTGGTGCTGTTTGGAGAGCATAGTTATAGGGAGGTGAAGCCGCACTGGAGAATCTACATCACTGAAGGTGAACTCTGTGATATTAAAAGCTTTGTCCAAGCAGGGCGGTGGTGGCACACGCCTTTAATGACAGCACTTGGGAGGCAGAGACAGGCAGATCTCTGTAGTTTGAGGTGTGCCTGGGCTACAGAGACAGTGCCAGGCTCCAAAGCCACAAAGAGAAACACTGTCTCTAAAAATAAAATAAAAAACAAAAATAAAAAAAAGCTTTGTCCCACTTCCTGTCCTCTCTTCTTTATGCTTTCAGAATGGAGGCCATCTCTCTGGAGAGGACTGAAAATCTATAAAATATTAATACTTTTTATTATACTTTGAGGATTATAGTTAATAATACTGCTCTGTTTTGAATATTGAAAACTACTTAGTGCTTTTATTAAAGGTTTTGAAAATGAATCTGCTTTTACTGAGATACATTAGCAATATTTCACAAATGAAGACATGGCCAACATGATTAATAAGTAAGGGTAAATTAGTGTTTACGGCTCGTTTGTCATTTTAATTTAAAAAAAATTACCTCTCATTGAAAACAATGGAGTGGGATAGAAAATATAAATACCCTTTATTTAAATGTATCCCTCTTTTGCATTCAACTATTTAATTTTTAATTGTGAAATACTATTTATGCATCAGCCATATTTCTTATGCAGTTTTAATTTTGCTTTATTTTTACATTTGAGCCATGCATTTTTTAATATCTAGATTTATTTTAGTTTAGAATTCATAGACAAACTATATAAATAGCCACTTCACAGAAGAGGAATCTCTCAACTTTCAATTGCAAATTAATCTGAGAAACAAGTTCTCATTCACGATTTTGGCAAAAGTCAAAAAGGCTGATCATATTGAGCATCAGTAAGAATGTCATTGACTTCAGGAGTTGCCACTGGTACTTTACCTAAAGCAAACAAGTACCAATATGTCCTGAACTGTAAACGGTCATTTTCCCTGCTGTAGCTTGCACAAGGTACAAATTCGGCACATGTGTATAAAAGTGGATGCACAGAAATAGGAATTAAAGTGTTGTTTATAAAAGGAATCTCAACAGAGAGTCAATACCTATTTATTCACTATTACACTGAGTTGTCTTTACAGTGTGATGCTGTAGTGCAGTTAAACAAAACCAAGCATTTGTAAGGGTAGTAGATGGCAAAATTAGTAGAATAAAATAGACTATAGATTCTCTTAGACAGCTGAATGAATTGAGGAAACAGAAGAGAAAGCTGTAGGTGAAACAGTTTAATTACTGCCTAGGTGAGGAAAAGAGATTGCCCAACATGACTGGTCAATACTGAACCATGTAAGGGACAAGTTTTTGTGTTACAAAGAGAAAGTTCAAAAAGATTCCAAACAGGAAAACAGGGTTGAGAAAAAAAAATATTCCCAACTTAGAATTCTGTGGCAAGTCAAACTATAACTCAAACTTAAATGTAGAAGAAAATACTTTTAAAAAGACAAACTGCCAAAATTCTACATTTTCCTGTCCCAGGAAGCTAAGATAAAACATGTTCAATTGGATCCAGGAGGGGATCCGAGAAAAAAAACTGAAGGACAAGGAAGTTCCACAAATGGGACTTCTATTTTTAAGTAAAAGGGGGGTGGTAAGAGAATCCCAAAGAGGACATGAGAGTGTGGTCCCAAGATGGTAGCTGGAGGACAGGTCCAGAGAGAAAGCAGCCCAGGGTTGTGGAGTGTCTGGGAGATGTGTAGTAAAGCATGGTGGAAAACACTGTGTGTGGGGGGGAACAGTACCGCAGGAGAAGAGACTGGGTTTAGAGAGTGACAAAGGAAAACCAAATCCCATGCAAGAGGAAAAACTAATCTTAGTGTTACACACAAAACATTCATGCAGCATGTAAATGGGGTAATGATGTAAATATGAAATGACTGGAGAAGGTTTAACAGGGAGAAAACATAAAAAGATAGATAGAGAAAAGAGAGACCAAGGCAAAGGATCTAGACAGGAAAGCTAGGGCCACAGCATGCAAACATCACTCACTACAAGGCTGAAAAATCAAGACCCAACAGTTTGGGCCACAGAGGAAGCTTGGCAGGGAGACAGAAGCACTTGTGTGCAGGTTTGAGGACTTGAATTTGAGGACAGAGCCCACAAGGTGGCAGGAAAGAACCAGCTCCTAAGAGCAGTTCTCTGACCTCCGTCTTCACAATGACTGAATGTGTGTATATGTGTGCTTGCATATACACACGCATACTCACACGTACACATACACACACGCACACATATATGTGAGTATATATGTATACTCACACATACAATTACTCAAGTATACACACACATGCACACACATACACATACATTAATCAATAACGATTAATGAATTAGTCAATGAATGTTAAAATAAGTAACAGTGTAAGTTAATTCTTAGTTAAACGAATATAAACACCAAAGAAATATCTTCCTTACTAAGTGTTGAATTTCTTTGTCTTTGAGGAGAAAAGAATGGGATATATGCTGTGCTGGGGAGCTCACAGCTTTTGTAACCATATATTCAGAAATGTGTTGGTGATTTCAAATACTAAACTAAATTTAAACACCAAAGTTAATTTTAATAAACATTTAAATATAATACATATTAAATAAACAAAAGTAAACTGTTTAGGTGTGAACTTTAACTTTAAAAATAAACTCTTGGCTCAGTGGGCAAAAGTGCAATTGGAGCCCCACTGACCTGTGTTTCTTCCCAGAACTCACAGAAGCCATGCAGTCTCCAGCAGGCTGCAGGTCTCTTTCTTCCACGTCTGGCATTCTGCACACTCACCTCCACATCTGTCACGCCATCTCTACAGCGCTACAGCTTTGAGCCCTGTGTGTGAAAATCTCAGGGATCCTGATGCAAGACAAGCATCCCTCTTAGCAGCAATGTCCTGCTCTGTTCTGTCAGCCTTCCGTCCTCAAGGCTCCCAGGCTCAAGAAGGACCACACAATGCTTATCTCCCATCTGCTTCTTCCACTGAATCCCTTGGTCTCACCCAGATTATGAATATCTACAATGTATTCATGGATGCCTGTCAACAAACCTTATTACTTTTTAATCTTGAAATGTACTATGTATGGCCAAAATAGCAAAGAAACTGTCCAAGTGTCGCATCTCCACTTAGTGAAATGCTACAGTTTTCCCAAAGGACGATTCATCTCAGACCTCTTCCAGAACATGACCCAGTCACCCAGGCCTGCACCCCAGGGCTATGAACACTGCCATTTACACTTGAATTCTTTAACATCACCATCCCTACAGGAACCAGTATGCATAAGAATAACCCATTTTTCACATTCAACACCATCCTTCCCCTTTCCTTAAGCATCTTAATTTGTTTGTTATGGATGTTGGCATGACTTGCCATGGCTAAGACAAATATAAAATAAAATCTGTTAGAGAAAAGAAATGATGAAGAAACTTAAACTACAAGCCTTTCAACATTCTCCGACAAATAGAGTTTAATCAGGAAAAGCCTGATATAGAGTCAGGCTCTACTTACTTGTGATACGGGACCGCTGAGAGATGTGAAAAACAGTGCTTCTTTTTCATCTCATTCCTTATCCTGATAAGTCATCCCCCATTTCCCTGGTCATTACAAGGCTCACACTGCACAAGTCTTAGCTTCTATCCCATCCTGCCCCTTGCTCTCCCCTACTCGTTATAGCCAGAGGAATTGATCTCATTCATGCAGATGGCAACACCTTTTCTTCCACTGAATGAAACTCTGAGATGGAAGCATCTCCTTGGAAAGCCACAGAAAAATATTGAGAAGCCCTTGGATAATTGAGCTGTGTAAATACAAAGTTGCTAATCTCCCAGATGCCCTATTGCCCTTTACCTAGCAGAACAGGTACTTGAGCACGTCCAGAGTACTGAGTGCTGAGACAAAGTTCAAGGCCCTCTCCACCTGACTAGGCAAGGATGGCACCCGGACGTTCATCACTTTAAAGCCAACTGAAAGGAGTGGGACAGATCCATCCCAACCTGGCCCTCCAGGTACAAGGGAATATATGGACAGTACAGGACTTTAGATAGTGGCTTCATAGCAAATTAATACCACATGGATTTCCTAAGTTAGTGTGTCAAACTGTCGACTTTAGCATCCTCCTACCGACTCCTGAGTCGCCTGGAATTCCTCAGCTCTGCCACTTTCCTTTGTCCTAAGGCACAAATGTAGCTTAAAATCAATGCCTTGCTGTATTCCTGAAATTGACTTACAGAAATTTTTAGAAGATTTAGTTCCCTTGATATGTTACAAGCTTGCTGAGCCTTTAGTTTAAGTCAAAGAAACAAGAACAGTATTTATGACAAGCAACCAACATCAACTCATGTGTTTCTAAGTACAAAGTAAAGCTCATGCATAAATGAATATGAAATGTAAAATTTCATAAACTAAAAGGCTATTCTTTCTATACACATATTATAATCCCAAACACAAATATAAAAAGGACCATTATCTAGGGCAATCACATTACTTATTCAGAAAATATATTGTCAAATCAAACTCCAAACCCTGTGTTAGGTGGGATTGTGTTCATTTATAGGAGTCTTTTCCCAATTTTCAATCTTAGAGGAGGGATAGCTTTACCTCACCTACTACAGGAGGAAGTCTTTCTGATGGTTTCAATAAGAACGACCCCATAGACCTACTGTTTTAAACAAGATCCAGTTGGATGCATTGTTTGGGAAGGCTCTGGAACCTTTAGGATGTGAAGAATCACTGAAGGAAAAATGGCCCTGGGGGAAGCCTTTGGGGGTTAATTGTAAACAAAGGTTTCTTTCCTGCCCACCAGCTCCCAAATAACCATTCAGAGGCTTAATATTAATTATAAATGTTTGGCCAATGGTTCAGGCTTATTGCTAGCTAGCTCTTACATTTAAATTAACCCATTTCTATTAATCTGTGTACCACCACATGGCCCATGGCTTACCAGTGGTGTTCTGTCCTGTGACTCCTTACACAGCTGGATGGCATCTCCTAGACTCTGCCCTTCTGTCTTCTTGGATTTCCCACCTGACTCTCCAATAATTTGGTGCCATTTTCTGTTTTCTTTTACTCTGTCTCCGGCTCCTGGGTGGGGATGAAATGTGATCTCTCTGTTTTCTGACCACCTTGCCTTTCCCTCCATGATGAACTACATCCTTTCTAGAACTGTAAGCAAAAATAAATCCTTTCTCCTCTAAGAAGATGTTGGTCGTGGTAATTGTAGTGGTTCAATTTTTTTTGTCAACTTGATACAAATTGAGGTCATCTGGGAAGAGAGAAATCTCATCTGAGAAAATGCCTCCATAAAATTGACTGAAGGCAAGTATGTCCAGTATTTTCTGGATTAATCACTGATGTGGGAGAGCCAAGACCACTTTGGACAGGGCCACTCTTGGAAAGATCATTTTGGGAGTTATAGGGAAGGTAGCTGAGAGGATTGAGAGATAGCCCGGAGATTAAGAGCTCTTCCATAGGATCCTGGTTTGATTCCTAGAACCTACACAGCAACTCAAAATGTCTGTTATCTCCAGTCCCAGGGAATCTGATACCTTCTTCTGTGCTCTGTGGGCACCAAGCACACAGGTGGTACATGGACATACATGCAGAAAGAAAACCCTATACAGACATAAAATAAAAACATAAGTACAAAAAAGAGGAAGGTGATTGAACTTGAGCCTGAGAGTAGAGGAATAAGCAGCTTTCCTACCTGTTCCTGGCCTCTGGTCCAGCGTGAGTTCCTGCCCTGGTCCTCCATCATCAAGTGTGATTGGGAATTATATAAGCCAAATAAGCCTTTTCATCCCCAAGATGATTTTGGTCACAGTATATATCACAACATAAGTGGCAAACTAGAACAGTATTTTAATGTAGCAACGGAAAAATGATTATTTACAGTCTTCCAAAGAAGGCCAGATTTGCAGTTCATGCCTCTGTCTCATCTTACCTCTAGATACTGGCCAGTGGAGAACAGAAGTCAGTGTTTAGAATGGGTATACATTTGATCCTCAATTCAAACTGCACTCTTCTATTTACACAAAATTTCCTTTCTAATAGCAACATGCTATTAATGCTGATCAAAAAGAGCATGAATATTGAAATAAAATGCAGAGACACTTGAGTAGATTCTGATATCTCAAGCACAGTAGACAAAAAACACATTTCAACAAGTATCTGGGAAGCCAGTCTGCATTTCAGGATCAATATCAATGGGAATAGATGATTCTGTAAGCCAGAAATGTTTAGTTAAGTTGAAGATCAAAGAGATGGGATGCTGTACAGTTTTTATGTTCTGCTTTACTGCAGCTTCTATGGACAATCCAAATGAAGAACGTGAAATTTTTTATATGTCCATAAAAAGGTTACAAATAAAAGCAATGTAGTTTTTCTAAATTGCTAGCTAATTTTCAGTTGATCAAGGGATCCTTTTCTTTTGTGATATATATTGAGCTAAATTAATTAAACTTCAGTCAAAAATCAAAGTAACACTATTCCTGGTCTATGTTAAAATACCACGGTAGCCCGAAGATTTCTCAAAGACATAGATAGTATTGTGTTGCCGAACATTCAGCATAGATATATCTCTGAGCACACTGAATAGTGTCGAAGATCTAATGGATAAGTGAATTCCTTCAGTGCCTTCTGCATTTTTATAAACACCTAAAGATAAATTCACTAACAGTTGTAGATCTCAAATATGTTTCTATTTCCTCTAATTTAGATTTCAAACCTTAAGGGACGTATCAGGGCCAGAGATGCAGCTGGGTTGATAGAGCACTTGCCTAGCATGCACAAAGTCCTGGGCTTAGTGCTGCACATTAATTTCAGCCATTGGGAGGTAGAAGCAAGATCATCCTTAGCTACATAGAGAATGAGAAGTCAAGCTAAGGTACATGAGATTTTGTCTCTCAAATCAATTATTCAATCACTTAAGAGTATAACGAAACATGGTACCACACAGTGAGGATGCCATGGATTAAATGTCCCTGTTGCATTTATGTAAGAAATTCTAATTCTGAGACTTGTCTTATGTTCCAGAACAAATATTCAACACAAGGCATACTGTGTATTAGAGCTACTTTTACAAAGTAAATTTTTGACATGCATGGCACTTTGGACATTTTAAACATCAATATTGCATCTACCTCTGTCACGTTCTGACAAAAATTTTGTTCTTATTTCTCTGCCCAACTCTTACATTTGCTATCGGTACTTCTAATAAATGTTCTGGTGGTATAGAGGTTGCTAGGGATAGTCACATATCCAAACTGGCTACAACCACCCTTCTGGTTACTCCTGGTTTCATATCTATGTTTACAGCATGCTTCAGAAAATGGAGGGTACCGGCTGTCACAGCAGCAGAGACAGCAGGAAGAGGATTAGTTAATGTTGCCTCCTGCCATAGAGCTGGAGATTACAGTATGTTTGGTACAATAGCATTTTAATAGCCCTCTCCAAGCAGGAAAGCTCATCATAACCATTTATAATGAAAATATTTAATAATATCACTTATAAAGCTGCAAGTTTATGGAGGGTTTATTCCAAATGGCAACTGAGTTTTAAATTGAACATAAAAGTTAATTCTTTGGGTTAAGAAAATGGGGGTTTCAATCAAAAAATGGGGCTTTGATCTGAACAGAGAATTCTCAACTGAAGAAGTT
>LOJH01065751.1:6798-17225 GCA_001685095.1 Ellobius talpinus | reverse complement strand
GCCTAGTCTGTTTGGATGCTCACCTTCCTAGACCTGGATGGAGGTGGGAGGACCACCATTTTTTAAAAAAAATGGTTAATGTGCTGAAAATAAGAAACTCTAGAGTCCTTAATCCTGAATGGGACAACTATAGCACTTGCTCCAAGGCCTAAGGGACATGATAGAAGAGTGGGCAGAAGAAATGTAAAAGCCAGAGGAAGAAGAGGGGTTCTGTGAAAACTACATTCTGTAGCATTCTCTGGTACTCTAAGGGCTAGGGCTACTCATCAGAGAGAGACAGAGAGAGAGCTTCTAGCTTGACTCCAGCCTGTTTTTCTCTCTTTTGGATCAAGAGTACAGTGTTCCTTCATAGCTGTATGTTCATAATTGTAATGACCATGTTAAATTCAGCAGCTGTGAAAAAACATGTGATTAGGGAAGGGCTTCCTTTGACAGTAAGAAGATAATCAGCAGGTGTGTGGGAAGAGGATGGGGCAGTGAATGTTAGTTATTATCATTTGCAATGTATTTATGTATTAAAGGAAAATCAATAAATGAAAAATAGAAGTTGAATTCATACACATGGAGTTTTTGTTTCAATAATATACAAACACATGTATTAGAAAAAGAAGAATGTATTAATCTTATGAAGAAAATAATTTACAGATAACTCATGTTCTCCTTTGAGTTTGAATTCAAAAACAATTTATTCTCTATTATCACTTAAAGACTTCACTATTTTAACAGCAACAACAACAATAATAATAACACACATTTTCATCTATGTTTTATTGCTTTAGCTAGCAATATGTTAAAAATTCACATTATCTGCAACATACAGTGCCAAATATTACGATGAAATTAAAAAGAGAGAATCTGGTGATAGAAAACACTTTAAGGTTTTCAGAAAATAGTGATTATTTTGCGAGGTTTCTCAATGCACCTAAAACTTCTTTGTTTCTTAGACTGTAAATAAAGGGGTTCAGTAGAGGAATGATAACGGTATAGAATAACGAATACAGTTTACCTTGATAATTTTTTGTGTCAGATACAGATATCACATATATTACAAAGATGGTGCCATAGAACAAAGAAACAGACACCAGATGGGCACTGCAAGTGGAGAAGGCTTTGCTTCTGCCCTTCTCAGATTTTGTTTTCAGGATGGCAAAAAGCACATGGATATAAGAAACTATGATGCTCATAAAAGTACTCACTTCTACAAAAACAGCAAAAATGAAAAGGACCAAGGCATTAATGAATGGGTCTGTGCAAGAAATTGTATAGAGTGGTATGACATCACAGAAGAAATGATCTATTATATTGGAACTGCAAAAAGTTAACCTAAATAACAATGCTACATGAATTGAGGCAAGTAGAAGTCCAATTAGATATGACACACTTATGAACTGAACACAGAGTCTTTTGGACATTACAACTGCATAGTTCAGAGGGTTGCATATGGCTACATAGCGGTCATAGGCCATCACTACCAGTAGGAAACATTCCGCAGTCGCACTTGAACAAAAAAAATAAAATTGGGAAAAACACTCACCCAGTGATATCATGTCATTCTTATTTAAAAATTTCATAAGCAGTTTTGGAGTCACAGAGGTTGAAGAACAGGCATCAGCAAAGGCTAAACTTCCAAGGAAAAGGTACATGGGAGTGTGAAGATGGGGATCCTTCAAGACGAGAAAAATTAAGCCAAGGTTGCCCACCATGGTGATGACATAGATGGAAAAGAACACAAGGAATAGAGGGACTTGTAGCTCTGAATGATCTGTTATTCCTCGGAGAAAAAATTCAGCTAGCTGGGTCCAGTTTCCTTCCATCACATCCGCTCAGACTGCTCACTGCAAGGAGGGAGGAGATTTTTTCAATGTAAGTAAGACCCAGTAGAATAGGTCTGTATTGAGACTACTTTTTTGTGCTTCAGGCACTCCACAGTCAATAGATAGGAAGGTGTCTTGTTTCTGCTTTTTAATCATGCCAGAAACAAAATATTTTCTGAACAATTTTTAATGTATGAACTTTCAGACCCACTTATCTGAAAGATAAATAATGAGTCCATGCACACTAATTTACCTTCTCATGAATATGTTAATCAGTTAAAAGGTGTGTGTGTGAGAGAGGTGGTATAGAGACATTATAATGAAAAATATATAATCCTTTTTATACTAAAATGTCATATGTGATTGCTTGTTTATTTTTGTATTTTGAGAAAGGGTTTATTTATGTAGCCCAGGTTGTCCTGGTGCTAATATGCAGGCTAGGCTAGCCTCAAACTCAGGTCTACTTGCCTCTGTCTCCAGAGTGTTGGGATTAAAGGCACATGTCATCATTTCAGGCTTATAATAAAATGTCTTAAAGAGACACTAGCTCAATTTAAAAAGTCTTTTACAGTTTCCTACAAAATACTATATTTTCTTATTAATAAATATTATACAAATTATAGTTTATATAATGTCATTTTCATTATTTTGTATTATGTGCTTTGAAAATACAACTAAGAAATCTTACATTTTCTCCCCTTCCTAATCTTTCTTCTTCCTGATGATAGCCTTTCTACTTTCATTTTATGTATACACAGACATATTTAAAATATTATATGGTAAAAGTATGTAAACATGTGTGCATAATCCTTTTATATTTACATACTAAATGTCAAGTAATAAGATAGCAATTTGAAATCTTATTTCTGATTTTTCAGCTCCTTATACCATCATAGCTTTCTAGTAGACCTTTTTATTTCCTTGCAACAAAATTATGGTTAAAAAAACTGCATTCCTTTCAATTTCATGAGTGAGATTTTGAAAGTGAAGACAGAATATATAACATTACAAAAGAAACAGCAGTGAAAAGAAAGGCTAAATTTTTCATCAGCTATATATAATTTAAGTGCTGAAAGAAATGCAGTGAGATAGAAAGACATAGAGGGGCTGGGAAATTGGCTTAGTGGTTATGAGCACTAGCCACTATTCCAAAGGATCCTGGTTCAGTTCCCAGCAGCATCATAGTAACTCACACCCGTATGTAAGTCTGGATCAAGAAGATCTGACATTTTCCTCAGGGATCTGAGTTCAAGGGGCACATCATGGGGTTTACAGATATCCAGTGGGCAAAGCACTCAAAGGCACAAAACAGTAAATTAAAGTTATTTTTAAGAAAAAAATCCTTCCTTCCATAAGTTGCATCTCACCATACATTTGAATACAGAAACTAGAAAAGTCACTAAGTATGAGGACCATGTTGCACACACAATGTAGAGCCCATGCTCATGCTGGAAGATGTTCACAGGCAGTGCACTATGTGACCCTGTACAGATGATCATTGTGTATACCTAAACCTCTGATATCTGCTCTTGGGAGATAGGGTGTCCAACTTCACAGTTAGTTACAATGTAGCCAAGAAAAAAGAAAAAAAAGAAAATCATATGACAAAATTTCAGAAACAAATTGATTAACAGTGACTATATTCATAGCAGACAAGAAGAAAAAAATGAAGGTCAACATGTATCCATGAGTGCAACAAGCCATGGGGTGAAGTTTGATCCAGTATAAACCAAGGAGGAGGGAAATTAAGACACCACCATCATACGACATTTCTGTAATGATAAAATATGCAGAATCCTGCACATAATGTGTTTGTTTATATACAACACTGCATTGGCAAATTAAAATAAGAAGAGGTCAACTGTCAACAACAGGCATGCATCTCTAAACAATAGACAGTCATGGGTTGCTAAAAGACCAAATAGGTGTGTTCCAATACATATTTTTTAATGTTTTTACCTTACCATTTCATTATGGATTTAACTATAGAACCAAGCTCATATGGGTGGTCTCCTGAAAGTAATTTTTTCCAAGAATCATCACTACAAACCAAAAGAAAATGGAAAACTGTTGGAATATAGAGTTAAGTAAAAAGCATGGTGACTATGAATAACCTTAAAAAGTAAAAATATGAGGAACTTGATTATTACATAGAAAGTTATCTAGGGACTTTGCTTCACTTAAATAGAAGACAGTATTCTGAGAAGTGTTATCTTCTCCCTTCTTACTGGGAGTAGATAAAAGAAATTCTGTTTGTAGTTTATAAGGTAGTAAAGACATTAATGGAGCTGGTATGTTTGAAATAAATTAAAACATCTGATCTCCAAAAAATGTAAGGTTATAATTGTTACCTACTAAAAATTTACTAATGTAACTGATGTTGCAGTGTGGTGAAATCTTCTTTCTTCATTCTTCCAGGAGTCTATGTGAACCAAGAACCAGGTGAGGAAGCAGGCAGATACTGCCTAGTTGTTACAATCCTCTGAGTGACTTAACTTGATTTCTAGGATATTTTAAAATAAAATTCATTATAAAGTTAACTGAAATTTTGACAGATTTGTTTTTTTTTACATTATCTTTTTCTTTTCTTTTTTATGACAGGGTTTCTATCTAGCTTTGGATCTTGTCATGTATCTTCACTCTGTAGATCAGACTGGCCTCAAACTCAGAGAGGTCTACCTGTATTTGTCTCATAAGTGCTGAGATTAAAGGCATGTGCCATCACTTTCTGGCTATCTTAATTAAGGAAACAGAATGCTAATTTTCAGAACATATGAGTCTCAACTCCATGTTTGACTTATTGTAATTCATTTAAAAGTTTATGAAGTTTGGTTTATGGTTTCACCATAGCATACTAGGTTTCTATGATGCAATACCCCTCAGTAGTTTATGAAGCTAAACTCCTTAGTGTTATTAATAAGAAGCACAGTGTAAAGTTTACCTACAAGGATTTCACAAAACCATGCTGGAGATCAAATCTTTGGTCCACAAACAAGTACCTGTGAGTCCATAGGGATTTAGCTCTTTCAGCTGGAACTGCTTTGTGTTCTATTTATTAGGTAAATCCCCTTAAATGATATTTCCATACATATTGTTAAATATACTGGGAAA
The DNA here is from genome assembly GCA_001685095.1 of Ellobius talpinus. NCBI lineage: Eukaryota > Metazoa > Chordata > Mammalia > Rodentia > Cricetidae > Ellobius > Ellobius talpinus. Next base: position 12,300 of record LOJH01065751.1, on the reverse strand, counting down.
GTCTTCATATTTGATATGGACTTCATTTAACTTTTTTAAAAATGAAAATAAAAAAATTATCTCTCACCCATGGATGTAAGAAAAAATTCCTCATGTAGAATAGTTTAAGGGAAGGAAGAAGGGTATCAAGAATTGCTCTTTCTGCATCAATTTTCCTTAACAAAAACAGTTGTGAGGGAATCATATTTATTTCTTTCTACCTTCAATCCTGTTTTTGAGATGAACACTGAAATTCCCTAAATGCTGGCTAAAACTCCCTGTAGGATAAATGCAATCTTCTGGGCATTGTTCACTAATTAGCAGATCAAAACTAGTAACAGTATTGTAGATATCCTTACATATGCTCTATTTCTTTCAAAAACTAAAGATATAGGTTAATTAATTATAAGCCAAAGGAAAAGTTTGGCCCATTCATATCTTCTAAATAATGTAAGATAATAGCAATCTAAATTTACTTCTAAGCAATAATAATGCCGCATTCAAAAATATTTATTTTAAATATTTTTCCTTTTATTTTACATACCAACCACAGTTTACCCTCTCTACTCTCTTTCTCTTCCTACCCTCACCTCCTTACCCCATCTACTCCTCCTTTGTTCAGAAATGGCAGGTCTTACACGGGAATCAACAAAGCTTGACATATGAGGTTGAGGTAATATCAAGTTCTGCAGGCTGCCTAGACTGGGCAATGCATTTCAGTATGGGGAATAGATTTCTAAAAGTCGGCTCATGTGCCAGCAACAGGTTTTCATCCCACTGCTAGCCCCCCTCCAAAAGATCAAGCTACATAACTGTCATTCATATGAAGAGGGCCTAGGCTGATCCCATGAAGTGACCCTAGCTGTCGATCCAGACTCCATGAACTTTCTTTACCTTAGTCCCTTTGTCTTTGTGGGTTTCCCCATTCTGTTCTTGAACCCCGTTCCTCATAAATCCCTTGTTCCTCCTTTCAACTTCAATTCTGAAGCTCAGTCCAGTGCTTAACTGTGGATTTCTGCATTTGCTTCCATCAATTACAGCATGAAGGGCCTCAGATGACAATTATGGTAGGTAAATACCAATCTGATTACAAGAGAAGTCCAGTTCAAGATCCCTATCCACTAATGCTAGGAGTTTTATCTGGGGTCATCAATATGGATTCCTGGGAGATTCCCTGGCACTGGGTTAACTTACCCCAAATGCCTCCTTCTATGAGCATACTTCTTTCAGTACTCTCTCCTCTGTCCTTCCCACAGCATGATCAATGAATATCTCCTTTCCATCCCCCATCCCTTCCTCTCCACAACCATCCTCCCACTCCTGCTTTACCCAGGAAATCTCTTTTATTTTTCCCTTCGAAAGGATGCATGTGAATCTCTTAGAGTCCTTCTTGTTACCCAGGAGATATCTTCCATTTCTCCTTCTCAAGAATACATGTTAATTTCTTAGGGTCCTTCTTGTTATCTAACTTCTCTGTGGATGTGGATTGTAGCCTGGTCATTCTTTGCATTACATATATATTCACTTATGAGTGAGTACATACCATGTTTGTCTTTCTGGGTTTGGGTTACCTCACACAAGGTAACTTTTTCTATTTCCATCCATTTTCCTGCAAATTACATGATGTTATTTTTTTATTGTGAGTAATACTCCATTGTGTAAATGTAACACTATGGTGGCACCCACCTTTAATCCCAGCACTTCAGAGGCAGAGGCAGGTGGTTCTCTGTGAATCCCAGAACCTGGTCTGCAAAGAGAATTCCAGGACAGAAAAAAATACACAGAGAAACCCTGTCTCAAAAAATAAAATAAAATAAAAAAAGTAGACTTTAAAAGAAAGCCACAAAAAGATGGAAAATACACAGAGAATCTGGATAGTGTGTTATTTTGTTGTCTTTGAATTGTTTGGTGGTTGAGGAAGGAACAACAGCTGCTAAAAGACATTTGATTATAAATGTTGCTGGATTAACCCAACCAATATATTTTGAAGTTTCCTTGACTTCAAAATTTAAGTCAAAAGATATGTTACTTTTTAGAAGAGGATTTTACTTTTGTTTCCACTGGAAATGAGGGGCTGTGGATTCATTTTGGATTAAAAAAGTCACGTTTGATTAAGGAAGACCCTCCTGAAGAAATCTCCAATAGGAACAGATGACCCAGATGATCCAACATTTCAAAGGACCTCTGTTGTAGTTTTTCTGAGTTCTACATCTAGAACAGCCTCAAGATTACTGGCTGTGAAGATCAAACATTGCAGAATATTCCATTCAGGACTTGACCATAACTCTAAGTCTTCTTTAGGTCCTTATAAGATTATCAGTACCACAATCAGCAGGAAGTAGCCTAGAAAACTATGCCCACATTCCCAAAATTGGATTATGAATGTTTGTCTTTGTTTAGAGTACTGATTACAAGTTGTTACAGATAATGGTCAGGAAAAAAGCTAAACAAAAGAGATTAAATTCAGAGTTTTTGCTCTTAAAAACAAAGTGGGAAGTTCTGTGCAACAATGGTCTTGTACACTGTAAAGATTTATCACTTTTATTGGTTTAATAAAATGCTGATTGGCTAGTAGTCAAGCAGAAAGTATAGGTGGGGTGACCAGAACAGGAAAATTCTGGGAAGATGAAAGGCTCACTCTGCAATTGTCACTCAGACACAGAGGAAGCAAGATGAGAATGTCTCACTGATAAAAGATACCAAGCCACTGACAAAAATTATGGGTTAATGTAAGATGTAAGAGTTAGTTAATAAGAAGCCTGAGCTAATAGGTCAAACAGTTTATAATTAATGTAGACCTCTGTGTGTTTCTTTGGAACTGAATGCCTTCAGGACCAGGCAGGACAGAAACCTCAATCAACATACCACATTTTGTTTATTTATTCCACAGTTGAGGGGCATCTAGGTTGTTTGGAGTTTATTGATACTGTGAATAATGCTGCTATGAACAGAACTGAGCAAGTGTCCTTGAGGTATGATTAAGTATTCTTTGGGTATATGCCCAAGATTGGTATAGTTGCGTCTTGAGGTAGATTGATTCCCAGTTTTCTGGGAAACCACCATACTGATTTAAAAAGTGGGTGTAGAAGTTTAACTTTATATCAAAAGTTGAGGAGTGTTCTCCTTACTCCATATCTTCTCCAACATAGGCTGTCATTGAGGTTTTTGATCTTAGCCATTCTGACATGTGTAAGATGGTATCTCAGATTCATTTTTATTTGAATTTCCCTGATATCTAAGGATGGTGAGCAATTCTTTATGTGTTTCTAGGCCACCTGAGGTTCTTCTGTTGAGAATTCTCTGTTTAGATATGTACCCAATTTTTAATTTTTTAATTTTTATTTTTTATTATATTTCAACTTTTTTCTTGTTTTTAATGAGCTATAAATTTTGTCTGCTTCCCTCCCTTCATCTCCCCCTTCTACTCTTTCCAATGACCCTCACAATCTCAATTTACTTAAGAGATATCATCTTTTTGGGCTTCCTATGTAGTTTCAGTATGTCTCTATTAAGGTCCTCTTTGTTGTCTAGGTTCTCTGGGGTTGTGAACTATAGGCTGGTTTTTCAATGTCTTATGTATAAAAGCTACTTAGGAATGCATACATTTTATATTTTAATGGGAACCTTAAAGGGTTTCACCTTTAAGACTCCTTTACAGGGTTCAATTAGGGATCCACGAACAACTAAAGTGGGGGGGCTAAAGGTCTGAGGGTAAAAAGTCTACTCACAACAGGTTCCATCTATCCATAATTCTTTATTCTTATCTCTTCAGTCCATCACTTCTCATTGTTCCTTCTTGTTCTCCCCTGTTCTACATTGCTCTTAGTTTTACAGTGTTCTTCCTTGTCCTCCTCATTACAAAGGTTCCTAGTCATATATATCCTTAAAACCAGCATTTTTCCAGCCTTAGCAGGTTTCTGGGCCAGAATTCTTTTGCCTCATAAAAAATCAGAAAGAGTTTTCACACACACACACACACACACACACAGATCCATGGGAGTGGCTACTACAGGTCTGGTGTACTCCTTAATGGAAAAAATTGTTAAGAAAGGAATCAAATCATCAGAAAACTCTAGAGGGGAAAGTTAGTGTGATATGCTGCATTTTAAGTGGTAGATAAAAGGGTAAAAGCTTTATTTCAGTAGAATTATGAATAGGGTATGGATTGTTTAAATCAGTACTCAGCTTGTTTTCTCCCAGCAATTTTAGAATCAGGTAACCAAGCAACTTATGTAAACAGTCAGGGAGAAACTGATGACTCTTGATTGGATAGCACATAAACCAGATCCTGCAGTATCTATGGGCCTAGGTCTCCTCTAAGTGAAGAAGGGACACAGGCTTCTAAATTACCAGTTGCAGGTTGAGCTATTATCAGTTGTTCAGGTCTTGGGGTAAAACCAGAGCAGCAACTTGGGCAGGTAAAAATTCTATGTCCTTGGAGATCTGTGAATACCTTAAATGGGATGGATGCCCTTGCCCATATACTGACCAAATGCCTGCTGATAAAGATAACTGCAGGAAGGTGGACCTCTGTGCTTACCTAGGAGAGAGAAAACAAGGCCTGGCCAGTGGGAATCTGTTTTCATTAAACAGCTCTTAACTGTGGGAAGTAATCCCCAAATATGTAACAGAAAGGGAGTTAGCTACAGTAAAAAATCTACAGCAAAGGACAGGCATTTTATTCACAAAGCCATAACATCAAAAAGCCTTGCCTTTTGGTTTAGTCTTTACCAGATCCCTTGGTTCTCATAAGTTGCTCATGAAAGATGGCTGAACAATTACTGTATAATGTTGTGGCTTGCAGCAATATTTGTCTTTCTGGTTCTGGGTTACTTCACCCAATATATATATTTTCTAGATACATCCATTTGCCTGCAAATTTTAAGATGTTGTTATTATTATTATTATTATTATTAGTATTAGTATTTGTATTAGTATTAGTATTATTATTATTTACCATGGAGCAGTTCTCCATTGTGTAAATGTACCACATTTTCTATATTCATTCTAGGTTGTTTCCAAGTTCTAGCTATTATAATATTATGAATAATGCTGCTATGACCATAGTTGAATACATGTCCTTGGGGTGTTATTGAGCATCCTTTGGGTATATGTACAAAGGTGGTATTGTTGGGACTTGATGTAGATTGCTTCCTAATTTTCTAAGTAATTGCCATATTGATTTCCAAAGCAGCTGTGTAAGTTTGCACTCCCACTAGCAATGGAGGAGTCTTTCCCTTACCCCACATCCTCTCCAGCATAAGCTATCATCAGTGTTTTAGATCTTAGACATTTTGATAGGTGTAAAATGTAATCTTAGAGTTGTTTTGGTTTGCATTTCTCTGATGGTAAGGATGCTGAGCATTTCCTTAAGTGTCTTTCAGTCTTTTGTGATTTTTATGTTGAGAGTTTTGTATTTATATCTATACCCCAATTTTTCTATTGGATTATTATTTTTTCTTTTGATGTCAAGTTTTTTGCATTCTTTATATATTTTGTAGATCAGCCCTCTTTCTGATGTGG
>LOJH01065749.1:0-10428 GCA_001685095.1 Ellobius talpinus | reverse complement strand
CGCAACTGAGGAAGCTATAGGTAACTTCTGGCCTCTACATGTGCACATAGGAACGTGGACATAAAAGTAGTACCGCTTCTGTTGTGTATTCCTGACTTTTTGTTTTTCAAGACAGGGCTTCTCTGTAACTTTGGAGCCTGTCTTGGAACTCATTCTGTAGGCCAGCCTGGCCTTAAACTCTCAGAAATCTGCCTGTCTCTGCCTCCCCGGAGTACTGGAATTAAAGGCGTGTGCTTTAATAACCACCAGCTATTCCTGACTTTTTAATAGTAGGATTTTATTGGTTGGCTTTTGTTTTGGTTGCTATCGTTTTGTTTTGTTTTTTTGGTTTTTTTTTTTGCCCCTGAACACATAATTAGGCTGTGGAGATGAATAATCTGAGTTCAAATCCCCAGAAACGACTTAAAATACAGTCATAGTAGGGCCTAAACCGTTCCAGCATTCCTAAAGCAAGATGAGAGGTAAAGACAGGTGAATCCTTGGATGACTGAGGTCAGCTGTGTGGGAGTCCACCAGAGATGACTGCTGTGTAGCTCGTTTTGAAAGTCTGTTCCAGCTGACCGGGACTACACATAGGTATTTGGGGCCCAAGTGAGGTCTCAAGTATTTAAAGCAACAGAGGTAAAGCACTTGCCGCACTAGTAGGGATCCCTGGCGCACAGGTGCCGGGCAGACATAGCCGCCCACCTATGGCATTATCAATGAATCTGGGTGTGAAAGAAGAGCCTGTCTCTATGTGGAGTGATTATCAGCCTCAGACCTCTGTTATACACATACACACGAAAGTGAGAAAATAGAATGGTAATGCTCATTTAGTTTCTCGACAGCACAACTTGGGGTGAACCTCCAGCTCAGGGTGCAGGGGACGAACCCAAGCCACCAGCACTGTGAAACATGATCCTGGACAGTGCTTGGCATTAGGTCAGAGCTGACTTCCCTAGAGCTCCATAAACAAAAGTGTTGAACAGTGGTTCAGTCAGATCTGAGTCCTTGCCCTCTAGAGTGTTCTGGGTGGCCTTTTACTACAAAGCTGTATTTTATTGTCCTTTGAAATTCGAAGTTGCCAGATGCTACTAAATTCTGGCTACTTAGCTTAAGTTTCTAAACACCTGGCATTTAATAATTATGTCTTCAGGGGCCTTAAATTTTTGTTTAATTGTGTGTATACATGCTTGTGTGTGTAAGTACAGTTGCCTTCTTGCATTCCCTGCATACAAGACACTGAGATTGTCTTCCTCACCCCTTGGGGGTTGTTTAGCTGACCACTGGTGGGGCAGGGAGCCTGCTGAGTGCTTCTCCTGTAGTTGGGTTTGTAAAGTCTTAACCTTGTCTGCCCTGACCACCCTTGTTTTTTGACAGTCTCATTGTCTCTCCTCTGCCTCCTGCCTCACATCAGCGTCTCATATCTGCATCTACACCTCGGCCTCCTGTGTGCTCATCATGGCCATGAGTAACTGGCACTCTGCTTTGGTCTTGGCCAGTTGAAAGACCAGCACAGGAAATGGTGTTACTATGTGTAGTCATCCACAAATAATTATCCTCAGGAGGCAGATGCTAGCTTGCCAGAGGGAGGCAGCTGTACCTTTGTTTGATAGCCTTGTGTGGGAAGAAGCAGCTATAGGCAGCCTGGCATTGCTCAGTTGTGCCCCATTCAGTCTGTGGTTGGTAACCACACAGGAGATAAAACATTTTCCTTGGCCCTGCACCTTTTGGAAGGAAGTCATCCCCTTGATTCAGCATCCATGCCTGTGATGGGAAGGAAGGTTTTTGGTTTTGAGTTTGTATGCAGCATCTAGACTTACTGTTTGGAAACCATACTGTTCAAGTCCTGGAGGACTGCTAAGGTCACCTGTGGTGGCTAATAATGACAGTCAACTTGGTGGGATTTAGGGTCACTGAAAACACCTTAGGATGATGTTTCCAGAAAGGCGTAACTAAGGAGAGAAGGCCCACTTGGCAGCACCATTCTGTAGACTGCCGCCCTGCGATGCATCAGTGTTCACATCTCTGGCCCCTAACAGCAGATGCCTTGACCAGCCACCTCATGCCACTCCCGCTGTGTGCCTTCCCCATTGCAATGGACTGTGTGCCCTCTGACTGTAAGCTACAATAAGTCCTTCCTTTCTTTAGTTTTTCCTACCAAATACCTGGTAGGAACCAGTGAGGAAAGTAACTAGTCCACTCCATCAGGAGAGCAGTTTGCTTTCCTGAGACCTGGTCTGAACCAGCCAGATGCCTCTGCCCACGCTGAATCAGACAGATTGAAGAGCAGAAACAAGGATAACCACTTGGGGTGCTAAAGCTGCGGCTTTGGGAACAGCTGGTTCCCGCTGGGCAGCCAGGCAGTAGCTGTACTTGAAATCACATTGGCAGCGGACATAGCCACCCACTCCATTTCCTAAGTATTTTCCAAGCTGGTTCTCTATGGCCATTCAATAGTTTGTCAAACAAGGTAGGCCACATCTGTAATCCCAGCACTCAGGAGGTAGAGGTAGGAGGACCAAGACTTCAGAGACATCTGCTACATAGCAAGTTTGAGGCCAGCCTGGGCCATCTGAGAATCTCAAAACATCTAAGAATATTTTTTCTTTGTGCGTGCTAGGCAGGCTACCCCCTGAGCCACATCCCCAACCCCAGGTCCCTTTTTAATCATTCTGGCTTTGTATTCATCCTAAGAACCCAAAGTTGCAGCTCTTAGGATTTGTTTTCTGTCTCTGTCTCTGCTATTTGTGAATTGGTCTGACTGCTCTGCATCCCCGCTCTCTGGGACCACAATGCCTGAGCTCAGGGAAAGGAGTTAGTTTCAAGCAGCTGGGTTTTGGAACATCTAGACCATGTACACATCAAAGAAAGCACATGAGGTAAGCTCGGCCTGGAAGAGCCTGCCTGGATCTTAAGCTTCAAAGGTATTAGGGAGTGGAAATTTTTGCCATCGCTCTGCCCCCATGGGGATCAATCATCCTGAGGACAGAGCAGAGAACATGAGAGCTTCCAGGACAGCAGGTTTCTGCATCTTGGAGCAGCTTACAGTGAGTGAAGCATGAGGAAGTGACTTCCCCTCTCTGGACCAATTTTCCATCTGTAAGAAGGGAGGAAGGATGATAGCCCAGGGATTACATGCATGGTCAAGCCATGAGCTCACAGAAACAAAAGTTGCCAAAATCAGCAGTCAAACAAAAGATCCTGCTCCTCACACCTCTCCATCAAGTAGGCTTTAGAGTGCTTTAGGCCAAGAAGCTGCTAAAAGGAGCCTTTTGGGGGGCTAATGAGATCAGGATGACCCAGCAGATAAGGCCACTTGCAGCCAGTCCTGATGACTGGAATTTGATACCCAGGACCCACAGGGTAGAAGAGACCTAACTCCTACAATATTCTCTGAATTCAAGTGTGCTGTCGCACATTGCACACTCGTGTGCACACATAATTTTTAAAAGTCAGTTTTTGAATACTGTCAGTTTTCTCTGATTCCCCCATGTTGCAGCAGAGGGCCTCAGATAGGCTCAAACCAAAGAGGACAGCTACCTTGACAGGACCTGAGTTGGCAGAGGCTACTTGGGCCTGGGGCAGTGGATCTTTTATTTGTTTTTGTGGGGAGGCACCAAGCAGAACACCTGAGTGACATATTGTCAGGCCCTCTCATGCTTAGAGCTCTGGGGAGATGGATCTGACCCCGTGCTGACCAGGCTCTGAGCTAAGTATGGCCTTGAGCTTCTTTGATCTTCCTGTGTCACTCGGGAGCACCAGGATTGCGGGCATGCGCCACACCTGGTTTTCCTGAGCGAAACCCTTGCTGTGCCTTGCCTTCTGCAAGCATTCAAGCAAACCTGAGAAGCACTGTCTCATCTAATGTTAATAAGGACTTAACACAGGTCAGAAGAGGCCATGACAGCAATTAAGTGTTCAGGCCTGGATCCACCCCAGAGCTGAAACAGCTAAGGCTGGCTGAGGTGGCCTTTTGTCCTCTGTTCTTCCCAGAGAAGAACGATGGCTGTATCTAAAGACAGGCAGGAGAAGCCACGAGCACCAGAGTCCAGATGTAGGGCTGTGTGGGGGAGCAAAGATTAGCCTCAAGCCTGATGCTGCATAGAGCTGCTAACAGCAGACACCACAACAGCAATACCCTTGACCATTTTTATAGCATGTAATTGAGAGTCTGGGGGGAGGGGTGTCAGCAGTTCAAGACCAGCCTCATCTATATAGTGAGTTCCAAAACCAAATAATGGTTTTTATATTGGATGATAATCTTTGACTATTCACATGAACACACTGCAATTTCAATATCTTTATGAGACTAAAGGTCAGAGTAAGGGGTCAACCAGATGTCTGGATAAAGGCACTTGCTGCCAAGCCTGACCACCAGAATTTGATCCCTGATCCAACCACATTGTGAAAGGAGAGAACCAGCTTCCACAAGTTGTTCTCTGATCTTTATACACATGCAAAAATATATATAAATAAATAATTTTTAAATTAAGATCAGAACTCAAGATATGACACCAGAGAAATCTGAAGAATGGTACAGCTGACTTTGAACAGGTAGATGGAAACAAGCCACGCCGTGTGTGCTCTAGAACTGGAACAGGGAACGAAACAGGCTCTGTTGAGCACCACTGGAAGCCTAGCTCTTCTGACTCTATTAGGTAGGATGGTGTGTGGGTGTGTGTGTGTGCTTATATGTGAGGGTACATGAGTCTGTGTGCGTAAGTGTGGAGAGACTAGAGTGGACAGGTTGATATCAGGTGTCCTCTGTCACACCACATATTACTTTTTGAGACAGGGTCTTTCCCTGAACCTTGAAATGAGCTATCTGACGGACTGGCTGGCCAGAGAGCTCTGGGATCTGCTTGTCTGTACACCCCTCCCACTGAAGTTACTACATGGATATTCTTGTGTATGTTCATGTTTGTGTGTGCCATCACATGCATGTGGAGGGCAGGGGACAACTAGAGGGAGTCAGTTTTGTCCTACCATATGGGTCCCAGGGACTGAATGTAGGTTGTCAGCCCTAGTTGGTGTTGGTTGGCTGTCTCTGTCTTATTGCCTTGAGACAGGGTCTCTCACTAAAATTGAAGTTAGGCTGCTACCCATGAAGCCCCAATAATCCTGTCTCCACCCTCCACAGTGTGGGATTACAGGCACATGCTGCCGTGTTTGACTTTGCATGTGAGTGCTACTATGTATTTGAACTCAGGTCCTCATGTGTGCACAGCAAAAGCTATCTGCCCAGTCCCTGTGTTTACTATTTATACTTGTCTACATTATATAATGATTGAATAAAAATAATTAGCATTTCCATCCCCTCAAATTTTTCTTAGTCCTTTGGGATGAGAATACTATTTTTAATTTTTTTGGGGGGGCGGTTTCGAGACAGGGTTTCTCTGTAGCTTTGGAGCCTGAGATCCGCCTGCCTCTGCCTCCCAAGTGCTGGGATTAAAGGTGTGTGCCACGACGGCCTGGCTTGTTTTTTACATTTTTATTGATTTATTATAGTTATGTGTATGCATGTTGTGTGTGCCAAGGCACACGTGTGAAATCAGAAGGCTCTATTCTCTTTTTCTACTTTTATGTGGGTTCCAGAGGCCAAACTTTACCAGCTGAGCCATCTCACTGGCCTGGGATGAAAATATTCTTTTTTCAAATGCCTTTTTGGCAGTTTTAGAGTTTGGAGTACTCGAATTTTACTCCAGTTTCTTTTTGTTCAACTCTCAGTATCTGTTTTCAGATACTCCGATACAGGCAGAGTAAGTTACCATGGTAACAAGATTGAGCAATAGGTGAACTGAACTGCACTGTTGAAGGTGCCTAGGAGAAAATATCAGTAATCAAAAAAAAATCTACTCATTGAGCAGAAGCTAAGACTGCAGATATAAGATGGATGGGTCTCGAGGCCACCAGGAAGTGCTGGTGTCACCAGCTCAAATAAAACTCACTGTTGGAAACTATACTCCATCCTCAAGTGTCCACCTACCCACCTCCAGACCCCCATCCAAGCTGCTCAGCTGATTAATGCAAACTGCAGGGAAGTGCTTACAACCCAGAACACAAAGGAATGTTTTACAGGGCCATCCTGCAGGACTCCTGAGAGGTTGATGGAAGCCAGGCTGGAACATAATTCAGACATAGATGAATCTGTGGCCTGTAGTTGAGGCTATCCTGGGCTACCTAGTGAGATCCCATTCTGAAGAAGCCACAGGCATGTTGATTAGTCACAGCCCCTTCCTGTCTTCTCTCTCTGCTTCCTGGTCACCATGATGTGAGTAGTTCTTCACCACGCATTCCAGCTGCCATGGTATCCTGCACCATCCTCGGACAGCACACGCTGAAGTAAGTCCTCCCTCCCTTAAGTTGTCCCTGCCAGGCAGCTTGTCACCATTTTGAGCCACAAAGTACCTCGCCACAGAGTAATGTTCCATGTTCATTTTTGTTGCTGGGCTAAATACCCTGACAAAAAGCTCGGGGGAGGAAAGGGTTTGTTTGGCTCACAATTCCATGTTTCTCTAGTCCATCATCACAGGGAAGTCAAAGCAGGAACACAAGCAAGCTGGTCATATATCCACAGTCTGGAGCACAGAGAGAATAAGTGTGTCCTTGCTTGCCTGCTCTCAGTGAGCTTTTCTTCTCTTACATTGCTCAGAGCTTGCTGCCTAGGCAGTGGTACCACCAATGGGCTGTGTATTCCTACATTAATTTACAAAACAATCCCCCCACAGACATTCTTGCAGGCCAATGTGATCTAGATAGTTAATTCCTCAGCAAGAGTCTTCCCCTAGGTGGGTTCTAGGCTGCTTCCAGATCACAATTAAAACTAATCAGTACCAGAAGTCTGGCCTCTTTACAATGACTAGTTCATCCTCCCCCAAATGCGGAGGTGAGATGATTTGAGAGGCAACATAGAAGGAGTTGGACACACTTGTAACCGCAGCACCTTCTGGAGGCACTCAGTGACCACAGTGTGATCGATGCCACAGCTTCAAACCCTAACTCCTGCTACACCCCACCCTCCTGTTTCCAAACCAACATGATTGAAGTATTTGGTGATTTAATTGTGTAATTCCACCACAGCACTTCTTTGCTGTTCCCGTGGTTCTCCCAAAGTCCAGGCTCTCTTCATTCACCATCGGTCTAGGTGTGACTGTCATCTGTCATGTTTTGAATCTTGAATGCCCACCCAGCCAAAAAAAAAAGTACACCGAGTTGTTGAAAAGTCATGGAGACTTTAGAAGAAATAATTTTTTTTGAAGTTTAATTTATTTCTTTATATGTGTGTCTGTGTGTCTGTCTATGGTTAGCAATATAAACCTGGAAGAATGGGGCCTAAAAATGAGGTGGACTAAAGTCTCATGCAATAGCCAACTTTATTCAGAACATCAGACAGTTTATACTCTACGTGTTAAGAGTTACATGAGTGAAGTGTCCAGTTGCAAGGATAAGCCACATGTGGCAGGTAAGCCACATGAGGCCAAAACAAACCATATTTTTCCATAGAGGCATATAAACAAACAATAATAGCCTGTTGTAATGAATAATATAAAGCAAACGTATTCCCGTCCAATACTCCTGGGAGTGGACACAAGAGCACATTACAAGAACAATTCTGTGTTTTTGAAGAAACTGAGGTCACAAGACTCTTGTTTATTTTTTTTGTTTTTGGAGTTTTCTCACAAGCCCTCAGAATTCTTACATGATTCCATTCTTGAACCATGTTCCAGCAAGTGCATAATTGCATATGTCGGTGGGCCAGAAGAGAGCATTGGATCCCCTGGAGCTGGAGTTACAGATGTTCGTGAAGCACCCAACATTGGTGTTCAGAACTGAACTCAAATCCTTTGCAAGAGCACAAAGAACTCGTAACTGCGAGCCATCTCTGCAGAGCAGTAGAAGCTCTTCAGATTATTGGAGACCTACTTTTCCAGTGGGCATATCATTGGAAGAGACTGTGGGACCCTGGTCCTTGTTTTGCTTCTTGCCCATATGGTTTTGCCTTGATGTATGCTCATGTGTCTTTCTGTGCATGTGATATTTGAATGAAAAATCATGACATATCATTAGTCACTGACTGTACTACAACATCCTGTTAATGTACATTTTTGTTAAGACTTAAAATTTTTGTATTGCATTTATTTTGTCTACCTGTGTTTATGTGCATATGGATGCCTAAAGAGGTCAGAAGAGGGCAGTGGATCCCCTGGAGCTAGAGTTGCAGGTGAGTGTGAACTGCCCAACATGGGTGCTAGGAACGAAACTCCAGTTTGCAAAAGCAACAAGTAGTCTTAACCATTCAGCCAGCTCTCCAATCCCAGACTTCCTTTTGTCCATGAAATTTCTTCTTCTGCATCGAACCCATCTTGACTATTGCAAGTCAGGTTTCCTACCTAGACCACACATGCTGAGATTAATTAATTTCTTGGTTTCTTGTGGATGGAAATCAGCTACAGGGAGGAAAGAAAAATTCAAGCCAAGGGAGAAGTTTATATTATTCATTACAGCTGGCTATTATTGTTTGTTTATATGCCTCATGGACACCATTTCAGCAGAAGTTTGAGGATGCTCTCCAGTGGAATGGCCTACAGATTCATCTTAAATTGGAGTGAAAGATCTGGGCTTTATGGCCTGTGTTACAACAGATGGGCCACTCCTAGAATGTTTTGCAATTCCAGAGGGGCATGGATGGAGGTTGTTCATTACAGCTTTCCCAGCTGCCAGGGCAAGAAATTCGTCAATCCTTTAAGAGAACATTAGTGCCAACATTGGCGACCTAAAAAGAAAGCAGGACAGGGAGGGGGAAGAATGAAGGGAGAAAGAAGAGAGCAAAGAGTCCTTCATTTCTCTCCCTTTGTCTGCATGTATTCATGTGTGTAGTAGTGTACACGTGGAGGTGAGAGGGCAACTTCGGCTGTCATTCCTTAAACATTATCCACTTTCTTGAAGCGGGCTCTCTCACTAGCCAGGAACTCTCCAGTGTGGCTAGGTAGACAGGAGGCCTATAGCTAGCAAGCCCAGGAATCCACCTCCGCAGCTTTGGGGTAGCAAACGTGCCAACCATAAGCAGTGTGTTAGCTGCAATTGTCAATTTGCTGCGCTCTGGAATCACCTGGGAGATGGGCTGTAGGGTAAATGATCAGGTTGAGATGGGACCTTCTTCCCACTGTGGGTGATACCGTTCCCTGGGCTGGGATCCGGGATTGCATTAAAAGGAGGAAGCAAGCTGAACACAAGTGTCCCCCATTCTCTGCTCCTGACTGGATGCAGCGTGACCAGCTGTCTCTAGTTCCTGCTGCCATTCCTTCCTCACCACAATGGACTGTAACCTTGATTGTGAACCAAAAGAAACTCTCTAAGTTGTTTTTGTGTGGGTAATTTAGCACAGCTAAAGAAAAGCAGCTAAGACACTGCACTCTTGTACAGGAATTCTTGGGTCTAACTCAACCATTCCTGCTTGCAGGACAAGCACTTTACTGACTGGACCACCTCCACCTCTCCTTCCTTTCCCTCCCCTATCCTCCCCTCCCCTCCCCTCCTCCTTTTCCCTCCCCTCCCCTACCTCTCTTTGTGGGGTCTAATTGGGAGCATAGTAAAACAAGCTATCCCTATCAAAGGAGGTGAGTGTCTGTATTGGTTACTCACCTGGAGATGTGCTAGAATACCTTGAACAAAGCAGCTCAGGGAAGAAAGGGCTTATTTTGGCTAACCTTTCTAGAGAAGACACAATTCATCCTGGAGAAGGAGGTATGGCAGTAGGAGCAGAGGTCTGACCTGACAGGAAACAGAGTACTCCTGTTCCGTCTGCACACAGGAAACAGGCTTAGGCTATAAACCCTCAAAGCCCACCCTCAGTAACTTCCTCCCACAAGGCTCAACCTCCTAAACATCCCCAAATCTTCCTAACTATGGTGCTGATGAAAAGCTTTAGAGGCCATTGAGGATGAACTCTTCCCTCCTGGTCAGCTTTGGACACACCTTCTGTTTCCCTGGTCACTCTAGAAAAGTAAACATCAGCCTAGCCTCTCTTTATTGGTCCTCTTGCTTGGAGCACCTCTGGGCTTAGGTGGAGACATGGCATTCTGATCTGCTCCAAGAATAGAACATCACACTGTTGTCTCCTTCCTTAAGAGGCCATCCAATTGGGACTGTCAAGTCACCTGGCCAGGAGTCCAGTACCCAGTAAAGCTGATTCAACCTGAGAAGATGTAAAGAGATGGGAGGAGTAACCAACCTCTTGATAAGATGCTGTTCATGCTTTCTTCTGTTGTGAGTGAACACTCTGATGTTTGTCAGTTCCTTCTCTGGCCTGCTCTCTGACTTAAGTTTAGCTAGCTTTTTTAGATAGCCCAATTGATAGTACATCAATTAAGACAATCCAGACATGTCCACAGACCAACCTTGATGGAGGAGGGTCATCTGTCTATGTGTTACTTTCATTGGTTAATA
>LOJH01065748.1:342-10428 GCA_001685095.1 Ellobius talpinus | reverse complement strand
CTTTCTTTCTTTCTTTCTTTCTTTCTCTATCTCTCTCTTTCTTTCTCCTTCCTTCCTTCCTTCTTCCTTTCTTTCTTTCCTTCCACCAGTGTATCATGAGCTGTAGATTGACCAAGTTTCCTGGCTCTTCTATCATTCCCTTACATCCTGGAGCAAGAAATACCCCACCACTAAGATCTGTGCTAGCTGTATATACTCCATTTAATCCTTCTTGTATTTGTCTTTAGAGTGCCTGTTTCTTATTTTATTTACTACTTAGTTTTACTACATTTGTGTGTGTGTATGTGTGTGTGTGCATGCCTGTGTAAGTCAGATGACAAGTTAACTTGAGGAAGTAATTCTCCCTCTACTATGAACTGGCTTCCCTTAGGTGACTCAGGCTTGACAGTGGGCATCTTTACCCAGTGAGCCATTTTACTAGCCCCTGAAATAATATACTTTTACATGTCAGTCCCAGTTCTCACTCCTTCCTCTTCTCCCACTCCCTCCACCTTCCCCCACCCCACCCCCAATTGCTCCTCAAAGAGGGTAAGGCCTCACCTGGGAAGTCAACTAAGTCTGCTCCATCCCCTTGTTGAGGCAGGACCAAGTGTCCCCCTCCCCGTGCCTAGGCTGAGTAAGGTGTCTCTTCGTGGAGAATGGGCTCCACAAAGTCAGTTCATGTAATAGTGTTAGATCCTGGTCCCACTGCCAGTGACTCCACACACTGCCCAAGCCACACTATTGACACCTGCCTTCAGGGGAGCCTAATTTAGTCCAATGCAGGTTCCCCAACTGTTAGTACAGAGTCAGTGAGCTCCCACTAGCTAGGGTAAGCTGACTCTGTGGGTTTTGCCATCATGGTCTTCGTTCCTTTGTTCATATTATCGCTGCTCCTTCTCTTCGACTGTACTCCAGGAACTCGTCCTAGTGCTTGTGGATCTCTGCATCTGCTTCTGTCTATTTCTGGAAGAAGGGTATAGTTTCTCTGGGGTTGTGGACTGTAGGCTGGTTACCCTTTGCTTTATGTCTAGTATCCACTTATGAGTGAGTACATATTAGATTTGTCTTTCTGGGTCTGGGTTACCTCGTTCAGGATTTTTTTCTAGTTTCAACCATTGTCTGAACTAATATTTTAATGCATCATTCCAAGTATCATCCTATCTTTCCAGCCTTTTCTCTCCATTAATTTTCATACAGAAAAACCTCAAAGCCATTTTATTCTCTGTTCATTAGACTGGTTTAGATTTGATTTCTCTCTATGTAAACTTGAACTCCCTACTACACTCAACCATGATACTACTGCACTTAAAGCTAAAACAGAGTCCATTGTCCTGCCACATCTCTTCTACAGTTAAATAAATCCCATGAATCCCATTATGTGCCTTTGTTGCTTCCACCTTGGCTACTGGATGCTGCTGAAGAAAACCACATTATCAAAGGGATTAAGGCCACAATATACTTGTGATTCTCTCTCTCATATGTGTATGTTTCTTTAAATCTTCTTTATATGTTATTTTTTTCATACAATATATTCTGATAACGGTTCCCTTCCCCATCTTCTCCCAGATCCTCTCTACCTCACTGTTCACCCCCCAACAAACATTCAAACAAACCAAGCAATCAATAATAATTAAAGGAAAAACAAAAGAAACACACACACACATGCACACATACTCCATAAGAACACAAAACGGAAACCATGATACATACAAGTAAAAGGCTAGTAAGACAAAAAAAACCCAAATGAGGTAATATGAGAAAAAGTCTACAAAAATACCATTGAGTTAATTTTGCGTTGAGCATTTATTGCTTGGCTATCCTTAAGTGTGATTAATATAACCAGTGAGACTCCCTTGGAGGGCAGAAAACTTTCTTTTGCAAGCCCTCATCAATTAGATATAGTTTTTGTGTTAGGGATGGGGACCTGTGTCTACTTTCCCTTCTCAGTACTGAGACTCTACCTGGCTTGAACCTGTGCAGGCCTTGTTCATGCCACAGTCTGTGGTTTCATTTCTGCATCAGTCCTATTGTGTCTAAAAGACACTGTTTCCTTAGAGTCATTTCATCCCCTCTGACTCTTACATTCTTTACTTTCTCTTCTCCTTAGCTCCCGAGTCCTGAGGGGAGGGGTTTACTGGAATCAGTTCATTTAGGACTGAATGTTCTAAAATCTCCCACTCTCTGCACTTTGTGCTGTTTCTACCCTTTTTCGACCCTTAGTATCCCTTGTTAGTTTGGTAACTTATCTCATCAGTTTCCACTTTCATTCCTCCGAATACCCAGTGTTTTCCCATGACCTCCAATTCTGTATCTATGAATATCTATCCTCCTAATATAGGGAACCTTCTCTTCTATTTCATGCAGAACATGAATACATTTGGCTACTTGATTTCAATATGTATTAAAAACATAACTGTGTATTATTTTTATCTGTGCCTATTTTCAAGATGGGCTCTTACTGCTAAAGGAAACAGTAGTAGGCTCTGAAGGCTTTATCCTGTCTCCTGCTCAAGATAACCCAATAAGTTTCTTATATCCTACAGATTCAGGGCTTTAATCTCCACATTACTTATCCTTTCTCCTGTACATACACGTTTTCTTCTTGTGAGGTCTTCTTCTGTCCTAAATATTCTATTGATTGCCAATTCTGTTGTTTTTAAGACTTACTAAGAATAGCCCGTACAAAAAATGTTGTCTCCTCCCTGTGCTTCTCCTATACCACTCCTGTTTACTTGCATTCTTCATTGTCTGTCCCACCATTTTCACATTTATTTCATATGCCCATTGTAGTGTCTTTCAAGGCTGTGTTCCCAGGGTGGAACTTTTGGGAGATGGTGGGACCTTTAGGAGGTAGATATTTGCAAGGGCTTAAGGGACTCTGCTAACTCACTGTCTTTCTTTGCTTCATGGCCCATGATATGAATGGTTACCTTCATATCATTGTCATCTGGTAGAAGTCCAAAGCAACGGGAACACTTGTTCTTAAACCAGAACCTCCAGAAAAATGAGATAAATGGAGACTTCCACTTTTTCATTTATGAGTTTATTTCACCTGAGTAATTTTTGTAACCTAAGTATATAAATATAAAATATATACATAATTCTGACATTTACTCTCGATAAATCACAATTTTAAAAAAATAGTTCTTTAGTGTATATATAATTTTCCACTTATTAAAGAAAAAGAAAATTTTCATACCATTAGGATGTTCTTTATTTTTACATGTAAAATTAAGTTTTGGTTGAATATTTGATACTGCAGGAGGTAGAGCTTCCTCAGCATTTTCCTCAACTGACTGATACCTTGAGTTAATAATTACTAATGCTGAGAATTCTGCATAAAAATACAGAAGGGTTAGAGAATTGGCTTGCTACGTAAGTGCTGGCATAATTGGATGTCGGCAGGTGGAAGAATGCAAATAGATCCATATCTATCCCCATGCACAAAACTCAAGTTCAAATGGATTAAAAACCTCAACATAAATTCAGTTACCGTGAACCTGATAGAAGAGAAAGTGAGAAATAGCCTTGAATGCATTGGCACAGGAGACCACTTTCTGAATAGAACACCGGTAGCACAGACACTGAGGTTGACAATTAATAAATAGGACCTCCTGAAACTGAGAAGCTCCTGTAAGACAAAGAACACTGTCAACAAGACAAAGTAGCAGCCTACTTAATTGGAAAAGATATTCACTAACCCCATATCTGACAAAGGGCTGATCTCCAAAATAAATAAAGAACTCAAGATATTAGACATCAAAATACCAAATAATCCAATTTAAAAAATGGGGTACAAATTTAAGAAGATAATTCTCAACAAAAGAATGTCAAATGGCTGAGATAAACTTAAAGAATTGTTCAACATCCTAGTCATCAGGGAAATGCAAATCAAAATGACTCTGAGATACCATTTTATACCAGTCAGAATGGCTAAGATCAAAAACACTGACAGCTTATGTTTGAGAGGATGTGGAGTTAGGGGAGCACTCATCCATTGCTGTTGGGAGTGCACACTTGTACAGCCAATTTGGAAATCTATATGGTGGTTTCTCAGAAAATTGGGAATCAATCTACCTCAAGACCAACCTTGGGCATATACCTAAAAGACAGTAGCTCATACCACAAGGACAGTTGCTCAACTATGTTCACAGCAGCATTATTTGTAATAGCCAGAATCTGGAAACAGCCTAGATGCCCCTCAACTGAAGAATGGATGAAAAATGTGGTACATTTACACAATGAAGTATTACTCAGCTGTAAAAAAAAACAAAAAACAAAAACAAAAAAAACTACACAATCATGAAATTTGCAGACAAATGGATGGAACTAGAAAAAAAATCACCTTGAGTGAGGGTAACCCAAACCCAGAAAGACAAAAACATTATATCAGTACGTACTCACCAGTAAGTGGATATTAGATGTAAAGCAAACGATAACCAGGCTAGAATCCACAGACTCAGAGAGGCTAGGTAATAAAGAGAGCCCAAAGAGGGATACATGGATTTCCCTGGGATTGGGAAATAGAAGTGATCTCCTGGGTAAACTGCGGGTGAAAGGGGACGTGAACATGAGGGATTGGGTTGGGTGGATTGGGGATGTGATGGAACAGAAGAGTAATGAAAGAGATGTCTTGATAGGCCAAGTTATTTCAGTGTTAGGGAGAAACCTGAAGCTAGGGAAACTCCCAGGAATCCACAAAGATGACCCCACCTAAGGACTCTTAGCAATAGTGGAGAAAAAAAAGAGAAAACTACAAAAATATTCTAATTTGATCTTTACACAGTAAAGAATGGTAATAGAAAAATATTCTTTGTTTTCCATCATTAAGCCATTATGTTTCCACAATAGCAGGAAACTTTGTGTGTACAGTAAAAACACTGCAACTCATAACACGCAATAGTCTCATTTCTGAGCCAAGGTGCTTCAGGAAGTGCTCATTAGTGTTTCACGATGTGACAACATGCACTGTGTAAAGTGCATTTGTGTGTTCAAAGGCAAGACTGTGGTGAAGTCACATAAGGCAACAAGTGAGTGCTGCCAGAAACACCTCCAATCCATTTCATTTCCTGGGCATACTCTCAAAGGACTCCAAGTCAACACACCACAGAGATACTTACATATTCATGTTTATTGCTGCACTAGTCATAATAGTTAAAATGGAACCACTCTAGATACCCATTAAGAGAAGAATGGATACAGAAAATGTGGTATATGTACATAATGCAATTTTGTTCAGCTATAAAGAAAAATGGAGAAATAATATTTGAAGGAAAATGAATGGAACTGAAATCGTTATGTTAAGCAAAATTAAGCCAGGCTCAACAGACAATGTTTATTTTCACTCATATGCAGCCTCTAGATTTAAAATCTCATTCTCTCTCTCTCTCTCTGTCTCTCTCTCACTCACTCACTGATACACACACAGACACATACATAGTGTATGTTCATCTGTGTGTTTATAGGACATGAAATTAGATAAGGATCACAGGAAAGGAGTTCTTATTGGATGAGGAATAAGAAAGCAATAATAATAAAAAACACATAACATAAAAACAGAAATGGGTACTACTTAGAAATAGAAGATGACAAGGAAGAAGAGAAGGGAAAGAGGAATGAAAGTCAGGGAAGTATGAATAAGAACAAATTATAATGACTTACACATTTGAAAATGCCATCATGAAATCCACTATTATATGTGTTGACTTAAAAATCAAACAGAAACTGAAGAGAGGGTTCAGCTTTTAAGGACACAATACTCTTGCAGAGTACCCATGTTTGATTCCTAGCATCTATGTTGAGCTGATCACTACTGCCTGTAATTTCAGTTCCTGGGAATGTGACACACTCTTCCGGCCTCTGTTTGCATCTGCATATACATGCACATACACAAACATGCACACACATATAAAGAAAAAATAAAACTTAAACATATACACTGTGCTATATTTACACAAGTAATTAGAATTGAGAGCTCCAGCATAAGCTCATACATCTATGACTAATTTATTTTCAACAAGATTATCTAGATAATTCAGTGGAAACATTATAATATAATATATATAAGTGGATGAAAACATAAACATAAGAGCATAAAGTGCAAAGCTCTTAGCAGAAAATCAAGGTTAAATCCTCTAGTACTTGGGGTTTAAAAAATGAAATTTTAGTTATGGCATCAAAAGTATGAACAATAAAAGATAAGACTTCTTCAAATTAAAATTTATTTTAATGTTTACTTTATTTTAATTGTGTATATGACCCTGTGTCTACATCTGAGTATATATGCACATGAGTGTGAGTGCCAGCAGAGGCCAGAAGAGGGCGTTGAATCCTCTGAAGCTGGAACTACAGGCAGTTGTGAGCCATCTGGTGTGGGCTCAGGGAAACAGACTTTGATCCTTTGTAAGAACAGAAAGTACTCTTAACTGCTGGGCCATCTCACCAATCTCCCTTCTATTCATCAAAAGACAGTATCAAGGGAATAAAAGGACAGCCCTCAGAATAGGAAAAAAATATTTGCAAATCACATATCTGGTAAGGGTCTCATGTTCAGAGTTGTAACATAAAGAACTCTTAAGACTTGACAAGAAGAGAAATAACTCAGTTAAATGGGAAAAATTTCAAATTTTTTTTTATCCAAGGAAATATTCAAATGTCCAAAAAGAACAAGGAAAGATACTAGCCATCACTAATCCTGAAGTAAATCCAAAACCTAGCCATTACGAGCCATCTCATACTTACGATAGCTTTAAGAAAAAAATAAACAGAGAAATGAGAAAAGCTAGAGATAATGCGGGCCCTAAACGTTGTCGGTGGGAATGACTATGGAAAACACTTTGGCGGTTTTTTTTGACATTATATAAAATTATCTATGACCCTGCAGTGCTGGTTCTACACATACACTGAAAATAACATATGTACGTGCTCATAGCAGCACTCTTCACTAGAGCAAAACGGTGAAAATGGTTGGCCATCATTAGATGAACTGATAAACAAGCTGTGTGATGCATGTGCAATGGCTTATTATTTATCCATTGAAAGAAATACTCTACTAATATATGATCCAATGTGAGAGGGTTATGAGTTCTTGGATTTAGCAGAAAAATTCTCCCAAAGAAATATGTTCAAAGAAAAAGAAAAACCATGATTACTGAAGTGAAGGAATATTGACTGGGCCTGGTGGTAGAGACCTGTGGTTTCATATGGTTGGCAGGTAGTCTGTGTGTTTCTAGTTTTCTGCTCTTTTGTTTGGAGAATAAAGTCTAACAGAATACAGTGTAGCAGGGAAGCATTATGGAAAGCAAAGTTATAGAGCCAGTCAGGGTACACTGCCAGACTGAAGATATTCGAGGCCCCTGACGCTTGTTTGGTGCTTCTTTTTATGGAGTTCAAGAGGAGCATGTATTCAGTTATTAAGGAGTTAACTGAAAGTAATTTTTTCACTGTACATGTCCCTTCCCATAATGTGCATGATTTTAATAATATGACCACCCAATTTTGTATATTCATAAGATGATACATTGTGTCTTGTTCCTAAAAGTTCACTTGAAGACACAGTTTATCCTAGTGTGTGTGCTAGGTCTTAGGTTCAACCCCAGGAGTGTTAAGGGAAGATATGAAAATAAAAGGCAATTCAGGCCAGATCAGTCACCTTTCTTTCCCACCTGAATACATTGGCAATATATTTGAACAGAAACTGTCTAAATTTGATTGTTGTTGGGAGAGGAGAAATCTACTCTATTGTTAACAGAGTAGTCTATCTGTAGCTTGAAGTAGATAGAGGCTGACATTGTTAGAAACATTATTTGGAGGGGTGTGTGTGTGTGAGAGAGAGTGTGCAAGCACACGCGCACGTGTGTGCATGGTATATGCAGATAAAGGAACCAAGCTACCAAGTGGATTAATATAAAGAGTGTGCATAAGAATTCATACCAAATGGAGTTATAAGTTACTAACCATTCCAAGTTCTGCCTGGGATACATAGGAAATTTCAGGCCAGCCTGGGCAACTTAGTGAGACTGTGTCTCAAAATATAAAGTGAAAAGAGGGTTGGGAATGTAGTTCAGGAGAACACTTGCCTGGCATGTTAGGTTCTTGGTTCAATCCTAGTAGTGTCAAGGAGAGATATGAAAATTAAAGGCAGGCTATGCGGGTGACGATGAAAGGACTTAGAGGACGAGAGGGGAGCAAGAGAGAATAATGGAGAGGGAAGGAAGACAAAATATGTTTATCTAATATTCAGAGTATATATATATTATGAACCCTGTAGTGTATTCCTGTTAATTTTGATTTAAGTCAAGTTTGGTAAGCTTCCATTCATCAGTCAAATCAAGATCATTGTTTAAGTAAATAAATATTATTAGAAAATAATTTATGTGTTGTTTATGGTTGTTCTTTTTTCATTGAGTAACATGGCAGAGCTCATATGTTCCAGAAAGTATAAAAATATGATTGATGACATTGGGTCTCACTGTAGCTCCAGGTGGCCTAGAACCTTCCATCTACTTTACAGTTTTGGGAATACAGATGTGAGCAGCAATGCCTAGCTCATGAACTGTGTCTAATGTTTCTCTTTACAGAAAGTTTGCTGATTCCTATTTTTGGATGACCAACTAGCTATTTGAGGCATTTAAATAATATTTAATCATTTTAATAGTCAGTCATGTAATTATCAGTTCAGGTGCTTTTCATTATATTTTGTAGTATCAGCTTCCTCCTTCTTGGAGGAATCTTTACAATTTTTAAGATTAGAGGACTGCTAGTGATTATTTAAAATATTCTGTATTCAAAATTGCTCACATTTTGCATTAATCAAAACATCTATTTTCACCAGGAAGCATGAAAAACTTCTTAAGTCCTAGGCTCAGATGAGTCCTGGTGTTGCTTGCACATACACTGACAAAAATAAGACATGGCTGAGTACAAAATTAAGAGTTATAAAAAATACAGGATAGGAAGTGTGAAGAATTGGCATTGATGACTTGATCTGCTGTAGACTGGAAAGTGATATTTTCCTGATAATAGTCAAGACAATATCATGGCTGAGTAAGCATCCTGAGTCTAGATGAGTTTTTGATGGAGACCCTTGGTTAGTTGTAAAGGTGCACCTTCCTACAATGTTCTGACCAGAACTCCAAATAAGAACTTCAGAAAACCCTATAAAAAAGGAAAAAAAGAAAAAGAAAAACCCTATTGACTACTCAGAGACTATTTGCAATTATACCAGACAGTAGTCTTGAAACTTAACCATCATTTTAGTTTTACAGAAGCCCATATGAAGACCATTGACAGCTGGAAGTAATTCTAGCATATGATGTCCCTTCTCCCAACAAAGTTTGTCCTCAGGGTTTGGGACATCAATTAGGGGTTGATTATAACTAGTATAGAGTTGGGGGTTGAAGTGGAAATTTTATAGGCTCAGGGTTTCTCACAAAAAAATAAAAGGAAATTCAATAGGATAATAGGTAGATTAGTGTGAACTTACTCACATTAATAACAATAATAGTGATATTATTATCATATAATAATAGAATGAATACTTGTGAGCTATTATTTATAGACAATTTATATTAATAGAGATTCTTGTATATTGATACAAATTCAAATTATATTTGGTATATTGAATATGCTCCCGTTTCTATTAAAATATTTGTACACCTATGCAAAGTTATTTTGTCAGGTTGTATGCATGCATGTTTCTGCCTCTAAGACATTTTGTATATTGATGCAAGTTTAGAATATATTGATCATATTTCATTATACATTTCTACCTCTTATCAAGATAATTATACATTGTTTATATTTTGAGATCATTGTCCTGATTTGCTGCACAGTTGATTAAATATTGTTTAATATTTAATATAGTATTAATGGTCAATAGTCATCCATGTTCGTCATATTTATAGTTAGACTAATCAGGTCCTCTAGATACATAGAGATTGTATTCTGCATAGATAGGTAATCGTCAACTACTTCAAAGAACTGTATAACATGTCATTTAAATAACTTAGGATTCTGTTCATGTGAGACACATTTGCTCCTAGCAGCACAAATCTATTCCTGAGAGAATGTTGAGCACTGAAGACACTCCACTTGGAGCTTGTT
>LOJH01065747.1:0-10428 GCA_001685095.1 Ellobius talpinus | reverse complement strand
ACTTCGGGCAGCTCCCTGGACAGCTTCTCCAAGGGCTCGCTCAAGATCAGCTGGAACCCGTGGCGTCACGGGCTGTCGTCCGTGGACAGCCTGCCCCTAGATGAGCTGCCCAGCACGGTGCAGCTGCTGCCAGCTCCTACCCCAGCTCCTGCTCCTGCCCGGGCCGGGGAGCCCCAGAGTGAGGGCCAACAGCGTTGCAAGACCAGCGAATCTCGCAGCGCCTCCAGTGACACCATAGAGCTCTGACTGCCAGGGAGGACCTGGACCCTCCGCTCAATGTCCACATGAAGTCGCTGAGCCAAGACAGTAGAGCATTTGAAAAACTGGCCTTCTGGGACCTCCACCTGACTGCAGCTCCTGGAGACAGACAGGCTTGAATTCACCAGACTCGGGTTTTTTGTTGTTGTTGCTTTTTTAATATTTCTATTCTTTTTTTTTTCCAGCAGATATTTTGCACAGAGGCCATGAGTTACACGGAATACAGGGTGGACGTGCATGGTTTGATCATGGGGAATAGGGACCAGGTACTCCTGATTCCCCAGTGTGGAGAGATAGATGCACCTCACTTGTCCAGACTGACTGTCCTCTTTGTGCCAAAGAAATAAACCCTTTCGATTAGGTTCATGCCTCCCTCTGGTCAAGTCAGGATCCTACACCTTTACGGGAGACAGGAAGCTCTGACCCACAGGAACCAAGAGCCTTCCCGAGGAAGGTTGCCTCTGGCTCTGGCAGGCACAACCTCCACTGTCTCACTAAAATCTGTCTACTGTGCAGCCCCACCTCCTGTAATCCGCACTTTAGGCCTAATCAGAAAGCATTCTGCCCACTTCAGAAATGAGAAAGCGAAGTTTGGAGGTGTCCTGCATTACTTGGGTCCTGCAATGACAGCTGGTACTCAATCCAGAAAGCTGGGTCCTCTGCTAGCTCTCTTGCTCTCTCCACTTCTTTTGATTTTTTAATTTTAAAAAGTTCTGTAGATTTATTTCATTTGTATGAATGTTTTGCCTGCATGTATATGTGTTCTGTGTACACATATGTGTACCATGTGTACCCGAGAAGGT
Source organism: Ellobius talpinus (assembly GCA_001685095.1). Taxonomy (NCBI): domain Eukaryota; kingdom Metazoa; phylum Chordata; class Mammalia; order Rodentia; family Cricetidae; genus Ellobius; species Ellobius talpinus. Next base: position 9,367 of record LOJH01065747.1, on the reverse strand, counting down.
CAGAAGACTGAGTTTGATCCCCTGGAACTGGAGGATGGATGGTTGTGAGCCACCACATGGGTGCTGGGAATTGAAACTGGATCCTCTGCAAGGGCAACAAGAGCTCTTAACGACTGACCCATCTCTCCAGCCCCTTCCCACCACTCGGCAGCCCTCAATTTCCCAGGGTTGTGGAAAACTTCACTGAGGTAGCAGTGATGGGTAGTTAAGACTGACGCTTTTCCAGTTTTCAAGACCTTTCCTTTATTTCCTGAGATAAATAAATAAGTCAATGGCTGGGCTGTGGGAGGTGAATCACAACAGGAGCTGGCAGCATGCACCTGGGAGGAGGGCTACGGTGGCCCCACCCCTGAGGGGACACCTCTCATCCTGGGCGGGCACCAGAGCCTACAACCTCCCTAAGGAGAAGCTGTCTTTTGAAATTCACAGACTGTAATGCCTGCCAGTCTCCTAGGCAAGGTTCTCATGGCATCAGCTTCGGGGCTTCTTTTTAACCCCTGGGGCTACTGGGGTTCTGGGCTGCTCAGTAAGGCAGGTAAAGGGTGTTTACCCCAATCTCAAAGAGAAACCATACTGTCCCAGGTGTCCAGCAGGAGAGAGCTATGACCTCTGGGGGTATCCTGGGTGGGAGGAGAGATTATCTGCCCTTGATGAAGCCCTCCAGCACACGGTCACTTCGCTCTGACAGCCAGTAGCCGGTCATGGCTGCCACAGCTCCAATGAAGATGGCAGTGAACACCAAGTCACCCTTAGCAGCGAGTGTGGCCAGAGCGCAGATGATGACACCAAAGAACATCTGCTGCAGGACCACCAGCTCATCCTCCGTCATCTCCGCGAAGAAGCCCGCCGGCTCTGCAGAGGAGGTGTGACATGCCAGTGCCTCGTTCCTGGCAGTTCCCACAGCTGCCCACAGCCCCCACACACCTCATCACTGCTGCTGAGCCCACCTGGCTCATCAAGCACACGGCATCACTCACTACTTAGAAAGCCTCTGCAGGGGCAGCTGAGACCCTGCCTGCCACCCTAAGCTTGAAAGAGTCTGGGAAGTGATGGGGCTGCCCAAGGCTTTGCAGAGGACTGGTCCCTTTGGACAGGAGAAAACAGGCTTAGGGAGGCGGAGTGTTTTGGTGCCAAATCTGGTTCTCTTTCTACCTGGGATGTGAGGAAATGCAGCCTAAAAAGCCAACCTTGAAAACACACAGGGACCAGGTACAGCCTCTTTGGGTGGTGGTGAAGTGGGGCCTGGAGGGGGAGCTTGCCCAGCCTCTCCCCTCCCTGCTTACCTGGGATCTGCTCCTTCACGCAGACACCTTCCTCCTTCCTGTAGCCCTCAGCACAGACACAGCGGTAGCTACCGTCCGTGTTCTCACACTGCTCGTTCTCTCCTGGACATACCACCGTTTCACACTCATCCACATCTGGGGGAAGGGGGAAAGGGGTCAAAGTGTTGACTGCCGAGTCCCCACACAGCACCCCAGACTGCATTTCACTCCCACCCAGACTCAATGTGGCATCCCTCCTTCCCTTGCCTCTCCCACCCTCCAGCCCCCATTGGCATAAGACTCACCTAGGCACTTGGAGCCCACCTGCTGGTAGCCACGGCTGCATTTTTTGCAGCGGCCTGGCCCTGCTCCCATACAACCCAGGCAGGCCTTTGCACAATCTGAAGAGGGCAGAGGGGAGGGGAGGGGAGGCAGAGGTGATCTCAGGCAGCTGAGGGCTCTGGAGCCTGAGAAGGCAGAAGCTTGGAGGGACAGGCATGAAGCAGCATCTCCTGTCCCTCTCCTCCATCCCAGCCTCGTCCTTCAGCAGAGGACACTGACCTCGACACTCATAGGAGCCTTCTGTGTTCACGCAGAACTGGTCGGCTCCACAGGTGGCTTCCTCTGTGCCACACTCGTCGATGTCTGTGGAGAGGGCCAAGGTTAGGAGTGTCATTTTGCAGGACTAACAGAGAAGCGAGGGAAGGACTGTCAGGAGTGGGCTTGCCTGTGATAACGAGTGCGGGAGCAACCGCAAGGTGGCTGCCAACTCTGAAGTAATCCTGCAGCTGGACTAGCACAGCCCTCAGAGACGCAAGTCTGTCTGCCCTGTAGTAAGCTCAGCCCTCAGACGGGTATGGAGATGGGAGCGACATAGTCTACTTTTACCTTAGCCTTAACACAACCAGCCCCTTCTCACTTCCTGAGTGCTGAGAGAGAAGCGGGAGATGGCCATGACTCAGCACCATCCGTATAGTTTATATCCAAGGGGATGCTACAGATAGAGGGGACCTGGGTCCCCGAGTGACTGACAAGACAGCTACACTGGTAACCTGCACCACTCACATCAAGACTGTTATATGCGGAAAAACTTCTTTAGTTTATGAGACAGGGTCTCATGCAGCCCACACTGGCCTGAAACTACTGTGCTTCCAAGGATGATCTTGAACTTCTAATCCTGCCTCCACCACTCCAGTACTAAATCCTAGGCATGCATTACTATACCTGGCTTTCAATTCTTGTCATTCTTTAAGAACAAAGTGTATTTATCATTTTCATGCATATATGCAAATGTGTATGTGTGTGGGTGCATCCATGCCACAGCACACACTTGGAAATCAGAGGACGACTTGCTGGAGCTGGCCTTCTCCTTGCACCACGCATGTCCCAGGGATTGGATTCTGGTCTTCAGTTTGGCAGCAAGCACCTTTAACTGCTGAGTCATCTCACTGCTGAGACCACGCTGGATTTTTGTTGTTGTTGTTTTGTTTTTGTAAGATTTGGTTGCTAATCTCTCAGCAAGGGCTGGAGAGATGGCTCAGGGGTTAAGAGCACTTTGTGCTCTTCCAGAGGTCCTGAGTTCAATTCCCAGCAACCACATGGTGGTTCATAACCATCACAACCATCTGCAATAAGATCTGGTGCCCTCTTTGGGCATGCAGACATACTTGCAGGCAGAAAACTGTATACATAATAAATAAATCTTTAAAAAATTAATAAAAGGTAAGGCAGAGGCAAGTGAGTCTCTTGAGTTCGAGGCCAGCCTGGTCTGCAAAGCAAGTTCCAAGACAGTGAGGGCTACACATAGAAACCCTGTCTCAAAAAACTTAAGTGGGGAAAGAAAAAAGACTTGGCCAAAGTAGTACTTCTTCCAAGAAGGCCTTCCTGTTCATCACTGCCCTGCACTAAGCTGGGTCTGGCATGCATCCTCTGCTGCGTGCGGGTCATTCTGGACTGTGAACACCTCTGCTGCCTTTCCAGCCAGGCTAAGGGTTTCATGTGAATGGGATGGTACTGGTATAGGCCAAGGGGTAAAGCCCAGGCCCCACCTGTGTTCCCCACTTACCTACACACTTGAGATGATGCAGGGCCCAGCCTTTCTTGCACTGCAGACAGTGGGATTCCTCAGGTCCTGTGCAGCGGGCACAGGGACCAAAACATGCTGGGTAAAAAGCAGACAGTATGAGGGTGGGCAGGCAGATATCCTGGTTATCCCTGTCCCGCACACCTTTTGGCTACCTACCCGAACATACCAGATGGCTGCTGTTGCGCTCCGCCTCAAAGTAGCCAAGGCCACACTGGCCACAGGCCTCGCCCCCATAGCCGACTTGACAGTCACAGTGCCCGCTGCCCCCTCGAGTCCCTTCCCCTTCACACTGCCCGTAGCCACCGCAGGGCCTCTCTGTGCCCCCAGGACATGCTGTGGGCAGACATCAATTGGGTGAGATCTTATAAGCAACTTTGTCATCCAAGAGGTTATTTTCTACATGGTGCTAAATAATTTTTGGAAAGGAAGATTAAGTTTAATATTCACACTCTGTCATAAGCTATATGAAATAGCCTATTGTAAAACAATTAAGCAAACTTTTCATTACTTTTATTTATCTACTTAGTTTTTTTTTCTTTCTTTTTTTTTTCTTTTTTAAGAGGTCTCATTTATATAGCCTTAGCTGGTCTGGAACTCACTATATAGACCAGGGCAGCCTCAAAGTCAATTCTCCTTCCTTCATACATACACATACACACAGTGTTTATTTGTTTGTGTTTGCGATGGACTCTTCAGGAAGTCCAGATAATTTATCTGAATAGACTTTGAACATCCTCCTACCTCATCTTCTTGAATAGTAGCATGACAGGCATGCACTACCACATCTGATGAATCTTTTCTAAAGTCTGAACTGATCGTTCCAACGCCAAACCCTTTTCCTTGTTTACAGGAAAAGTAATTCCAAAAAGGGCTAGGGGCCTGGCATGATGGCATGCGCCTATAATTCCAGCACCCAAAAGACTCAGTCCGGATTATGCAAGTTCAAAGCCTGGGCTCACAGATGCAACCCTGCCACCTCAAACAAAAACAAAACCAATGATAAATAAGTTAATTAAGACAGAACCATACTAAGTTCAGCTCTTGCCTTGAGTCTGAAGAGGTGGACAGATAACAATAATGGAGGCTTCAGGGCATGTGTCTGCCCCTCCCTAGGTACAGTCTGACTAGACGGGAGAATGAAGGTGGCAGGGGTGGGGTAGCATTTATTTAATATCTGATAAAGTCACATTGCACCAGGCTAGCCCTGTGCTTCTTTTCCCAGCCTGACCTACTGAAGTGTTCATCTCAGGCCCGAGAGACAGGCCAGAGCACAGGACTGGAGATGCCACCTGAGTAAGCCTGCTCTCACACAGCCTGGCCTGGCTCCAGGGCCTCAGCAGTCTCCTCCCACTTCCAAAGAGGACTCACGCAGGCAGGAGGGCCCAAAAGTGCCAGAGGGGCAGCAGAGCTTCAGGGAATCCGAACAGAGCCACTGGAAGAGGTCTGGAGCTTCTTGCTGCCTAAGACGGGGCAGATGAGGTGGAAGGGAGAATGGGTGCTGAGACAGTGTCGGTGGCTGCCTCCTTCTGCCTCTTACCCAATCTGTAATTCAGCCTGGGCATGTGTCCCAGAAACCACTTGACTAAGGCTCCTTTTCCACTTGGCAGAGGGGTAAATAGGCCCAGAATGGGGGCCTGGTACCCACAGCAAATCCTTAGATCTAGGTTTGGAAGGCTCTAAACAAGGCTGGCATGCAACCATTTCTTGGCAGTAAAAATCATATCATCAGGGCCTGTCTGTAACCCACTCCCAGGGAAGGCTCCCCCTCCCCTGTGAAAGCACCAGGCCCACCCAAGAGAAGCCCCCCATGCCTCTCACTGGTGAAGCCACCAGGCCCACCCGAGGGAAGCCCCCCACACCTCTCACTTGTGAAGTCACCAGGCCCACCCGAGGGAAGCCCCCCCACGCCTCTCACTTGTGAAACCACCAGGCCCACCCGAGGGAAGCCCCCCATGCCTCTCACTCATGAAGCCATCAGGTCCACCTGAGGGAAGCCCCTCCCCATGCCTCTCACTCGTGAAGCCACCAGGCCCACCAGAGAAACCCCCCCATGCCTCTCACTTGTGAAACCACCAGGCCCACCCGAGGGAAGCCCCCCCCCGACGCCTCTCACTTGTGAAACCACCAGGCTTCCACCAGCTCCTCGCTGAGCTCCAACAGGCGATGGCACTCGAAGTCTGACTTGCTGCATACGTCCTCCAGCACCTCCACCAGGCGGGTTTCGCTGACCAGACAGGACTGAAGTGTTATGAGCATATTTCACCCCACCCACCTGCTCCTTGGGTCTCTCTCTACCTTCCTTCCCACTGGGACAATATCCAGGAAGGGGCCATGGGGCACTACTAACAGAAGGGCTACTGGCTCTGGGATCAGACAGGACTAGGTCAGGAGCTAGAGGCAGAATTTGGGCAAGTCGTTAAGCCTTTCTTGTTTTCGTGTCTCACTGCTGGCCCCCACAGTTTTAATCAGGCTTTCGGTATGTCACCCCAGATGGCCTAGAACTCTCCTGCCTCTACATCCCACCACCATATTGGGCACACTTCTTTTTTCAGTATGCCAAATAGAACAATAACACCGCTGCAGGTAAATCCTGAGTCTTCAGCTCCCGAATCTGGCCTAGGAGACCCATGCTGGGAAGACAGCATTAAAATTACACCATGAGGCTGGGAAGGGCAACTCAGAGAGACAGAGAGGACTCCCACCCCTCCTGCAAACATATGATCTACCAAGCACTGGCAAGGATGTAGAGAAAATGAAACCCCTTCTGTACTCTAAGTGGGAATGCGAGATGGTGCCATCAATTAAATGGAGCCACCATGACTCAGCAATCCTCTCCCGGGCGCATACCCAAAAGAATGAACGACAGGTGTTCCAATACAAACTTGTACACATTTCCTCACAGCTGCAATACTCATAGTGGACAAAACGTAGCCAACAACCCAACTGCCCATTAGCCAATCAAAGAAAATGCAGCGTGTCCACTCAGTGGGATATTATCCAGTCCTCAAAGGAATGAACTATGTGCTGACATATCACACAATAAGAGAGCTACAGAAACATTATGCTAAGTGAAAGGAGCCAGACACAAAAGGGCACATGATGTAGGGCTTCAAAGGAATCAGAAAACCCACACAGGTTTCTGCATGGTGAGAGCAATATTAGCAGCTGCCAGGAAGCTGAGGGAAGGGAGGATGAGGAAGAGCTACTTAATGGGTATAAGATTTCTTTTTGGGTGATGAATACTTTTTAAAGCCAAATGTGGCGGCATATACCTGTAATCCAGCACTCTGGAGGTTAAGGCAGGAGTCACTGACTTATAGGCCAGTCTGAACTATATAGAGAAACCATGTCACAACAAAAACAAAATTAAAAGTGAGAAAGTTCTGGAAGAAGTGGTAGTTATTTAGCAGTAAGAATGTACTAAGTGCCCCTATTGGGTTTTTTGTTTTGTTTTGTCACATGGCCAGACTGGCCTTGAACTTGTTTTATAGCTGGGCACACCCTTAGCCTCCTGCTTCCAGCTCCCCACTGCTAGAATTACAGGCATGCACCACCATGCCTGGTTTTATTAGGTGCTGGGGAAGGAACTGTGCATGAGAAAAGCACTCTGACAACTTGGCTACATTCCCAGCCCGGTAAGTTCTTTTATGTGTATTTTACAATTTAAAAAAATAATATATAAACCAGGTATGGTGGCTCATGGCTCATGCTTGTAACCCCATCACTTAGGAGGAAGAGTCAGAAAGATCAGGAGTTCAAGGTCATCTTTAACTATACAGTAAGCCGGAGGGTTGCCTGGTCTACATGAAATCATATCACAAAACCAGAATTTTTTATTATGTAAAATATGACTTGGGGCCTGGGGAGACGACTTACTGGGTAAAGCGACTCCCAAACAAGCATGAGAACCTGATTTTAGACTCCCAGCCCCATGTAAAAGCCAAGTGTGGCGTGGTGTCTGTAACCCCAGCACAGGGTGGGAAGGGGTCAGAGATAGGCAGATCCCTGTCTCCCTCCAATCCAGCAGAATAACCAAGTTAGTGAGCTCCAGGTTCAGTGAGAAAACCTGTTTCAAAAAATAAGGTGGGACAGCCGAGCATGGTAGCACATGCCTTTAGTTCCAGCACTCTCTGCATCTCTGAGTTCAAAACCAGTATGGTATATAGATCAAGTTCCAGGACAGTCATGGCTAGAGAGAGAAACCCTGCTTAAAAAAATAATAACGATAGTAATAATAATAACGACAGCAATAATAATATGGGGTGATGGAGAGAGCTCAGCAATTCAGAGCACTGGCTGCTCTTCCACAGGACCCAGGTTGAACTCCCAGCACCCACATGGTGGCTCACAACTACCTATAACTCCAGTTCCAGGGGATCTGACACTTCCTTCTGGCTTCCATAGGCACTGTATGCATGTGGATACAGGCATGCAGGCAAAACATTCATATACAGAAAATAATCAAAATAAATAAAATGGACACTTGGAGTTAATATACTGTGCACATACACATGTGAACACACACAAACATGTATACACACAAATACATAACATAAAAATTAATTATACTAAATGCTCAAAAAAAGAATGAAAAATAAAGAAACATTATATCATGTATTTAAAAGGTCTGACATAGTGGCATACTAGAGGAGGTAATTTAACAAGACAAAACAAGAGGAGGAAAGAAAAAAGAAATTGGGGGGCTACTAAGATGGTTCAAGCAGGAAAGGCACTTGCTGTCAATTGCTACCAAGACTGAGTGAGGACCTGAGTTCAATCCCTAGGACCCAAGTAGAAAACAAGAACTGACTCCTGAAGAAGCTGTTCACATGTACACACTCATACACACATGCAAACACACACAAATAAATAAAATGAAAAAGTAAGTAAGTAAATGGCAAAAATTTAAAAAGAAGTCAGGTGTGGTAGTGCACACCTTTAATTCCAGCATTGATGGACAGAGGCAGACAGATCTCTGTGAGTTCAAGGCCAGTCATGACTATATAGTGAGTGAGACCTGTATCAAAAGTGAAAAAAAAGAAAAAAGAGAAAGAAATAGGGCTAGAGAGATGGCTCAATGGTTACGAGCATTGACTGCTCTTCCAGAGGACCCAATTTCAATTCCCAAGCAACCACATGGCAGCTCACAACTGTCTACAACTCCAGTTCCAGGGAATTCAACACCCTCACACAGATAAACATGCAGACAAAACACCAATACACATAAAATAGAAATAAATTATTTAAAAAGTTAAAAAATATATAATATATAATAAAGCAAAAGAATTTTTATTGTTGTTGTTGGTTTTTTTGAGGCAGGATTTCTCTGTGTAGCTTTGGCACCTGTCCTGGAACTAGCTCTGTAGACCAAGCTGGCCTTGAACTCACAGAGATSCACCTGCCTCTGCCTCCCGAATGATCCACCACGGAACCRTGCTAAAACAAAAATTTTTAAAGAAAAAGAAAATGAACCCAGAAGTCATTATAAAGCCAGAAGTGCTGTTACTGTAACTGCTCTCCTAAATGAGAAAACTGAGGGAAAGGAGAATGGCCCGAGTTACAGAAAAACAGAAACTTTCCCTCCTAGTGGGAATCTGATTTCAACCTTCACTACAGTATCAAGAACAGGCAGCAACTGTAGCAGAGCTAAAACAGCAGGGCCCCTCAATCCAATGTCACTTTGAAAAGCTAGAAGGCAACTCAAATTCCTGTTTCTAGCCCTACCTCTCTCCTGAACTCTGGAATGAGATGGAGGCTCCCTGGGTGTCCACAGGCCATCTCACCTCCTATTCAGAGGCCTGGCCTGACCCCACGCACACCCTCTCTGCAGTCTTACATCCTCAGAAAATACCTGCAAATTGCCCGGTGTCTATAGTATTTTCTCTCATGCCCCTAAGGAACCCATCATGTCAACCGATGATCTCCAAATGTGCTCAGACTTCAAGTTCTCACTGTGTCCACTACTGGATGTCTTGCTAGCTCACACTGCCTTTATTCCTAGACTGCAGAAGCTTACTCG
>LOJH01065746.1:397-10428 GCA_001685095.1 Ellobius talpinus | reverse complement strand
GGGCTCCGTTTCCAAGGGTCAGGAACGCACTCACCCCTCCAGTGGATCTTCTGTAAAAAAGAAATCTTAAGGGTGTTAGAATAATTATCAGATACTGAATTCCTTTTTCATTGAGTTTAAATATAGTGTTATTGTGAATTTGAATGTGTTCATAATAACACTTAACATTAAGATGGTAAAATCTGTAGTAAAATGAAGGCATAAAATTCATTTTTAAATCCATGCTCACTTTTATGTTCTTTCAATCTAAGCAGAAGTACTCACTTCTTATTGTTATCCTCTTTACATCTCTTCTCCATTTCCATTATACAACACATTAAAGGTGTGGGAGCCCACAGAAGTGGGGCTGTTTCACTTTGACTAAAGGCCATAGAGTTCAGGCCTATTCTTGCCCTTTCAATGTTATGGACAAGAGGTTTGACTTAAGGTGTGCCTACTAACAAGATATCTTGACCTAGGGTGTGGTTTCTTGGTGCTTTTGGGTATTAAGATGTTCTCCAGAGGTGGATCATTCCATCTTGACCAAAAGTCAGAGAGTTCAGGCCTATTCCTGCTCCTTCAAGGATATGACAGGAGGCTTGGCCCAGAGAGTGGCTGCCTACAGGATGCTTGTCCTAATGTGTGGTCACTGCATATCCTGCCTAAACAACAGAATACTTAACTTGGGGTTTAGTTGTTTAATGCTTCAGGTATTTAAGAGGTAATTGCTCTGTTTATTCTTTGTATCATGGTAAAGCAGTCTTTTGTCATCCCTGCCTTCTGGACTGGGGTATATAAGCATATGGAAAATAAGCACAGGCAAATTCAGTATTCAATTGGTTGCCCTCCTGACTCTATTCTGTGTCTCTGTCCTTTTCTTTAATATCCCTGTTCCTTCTGCCTAATATTTCTAATCCACATGCTTCTACCCTGGAATGTGCAAACCCTTTGAGGCTGGACCCTGACAGATGCCCCTCAACGAGGGGTTCATGACAGAAGGGAATAAAAAGCACCAGTTTAAATTTGTAGATATTTTTAAATATAGATATGTCTATATTTTGTAGATATATGTAAATAAATATATGCCTATATTTATTTACATACACAAACATCTTACTCCTTCTCCCCTTTGAGACAGAGCCTTGCTATGTATCCCTGATTGGCTTCAAACTCACATCTCCACCTTCTGATAGCTGAGATTTTAGGATTTTGTAACCGCACTTAGTTCTATGCCTTTATTGTTGAACATTCATTTGGGGATTCATAAAATGCAGCCACATGGGATATTTACTTATTACAATTGACTTTTTGTGTGGTTCACTCAAGGCCTTGTGCATGTTACTCAAGTATTCTACTGCTGAGCAACACCCCAAAATGCTTATTTATTATAGGCTTAAGATGTTTTATCTTTGTTGTTACTTTTAGAAATGAAAGTGGCTAGATTTCTTTTTTATTTTTTTATTGAGATATACATTTTTCTCCCATCTCCTCTCTTTGTCCCCCTCCCCTTCTACCCTCTCTGGTGACCCTCATGTTCCCAATTTACTCAAGAGATCTTGGGTTTTTTTTAATCTTCCTATGTAGATCCATGTATGTCTCTCTTAGGGTCCTCTTTGCTCTCTAGGTTCTCTGGGGTTGTGGACTACAGGCTGGTTTTTCTTTGTTTTATGTCTAAAAGCCACTTACAAATGAGTACATATTATATTTGTTTTTCTGGGTCTGGGTTACCTCATTCAATATGTTTTTTCCTAGATCTATCCATTTGTGTTTAAATTTCAAGATGCCATTTTTTTTACCTCTGTGTAGTACTCCAGTGTGTAAATGTTCCACATTTTCCTTATCCATTCTTTGATTGAGGGACATCTAGGTTGTTTCCAAGTTCTGGCAATGATAAACAATGCTGCTATGAACATAGTTGAGTACATGTCCTTGTGGTATGATTGAGTATCCTTTGTGTATATTCCGAACAGCAGTATTGTTGAGTCTTGAGGTAGATTGTTTCCTAATTTTCTGAGAAATATGTGCCTAGATTTTCAAACATCTACTTTAACTCACTTCACTCTAACCTACATTATTTAAATAACTTACATGCTTCAGGTAAAACTAGACACCATCCATTTGGGGGCAATACAGTTGTTTTATGGGAGACCTTCCTCATTACAAATTACCATCACAACCAATTCTTATGAATCAGTGTGCAAATATTTGGTCTTCTGAGTGTGAATTGAATTTGTGGAAAGGTTAAGTAGTCTGAGTCCAACAAGCATGGGGGGATAGGAAGCAAGTTGGACAAATTCTATTGTTTTTTTCCATAAAGTAGGCATGGATCTCAAAGAATGAAAATGTCTCTCTTGTGTGACTCAGATATTGTCTCTAAATATATTTCCACAAGAACAGTATAAAAATGTTTACCTGGCAGTAAGGAGGCAACTTTTGAAAAATTAAATTTACTTGGTTGGTTCAGGTGATTCAGCTTTGTTGAACAAAAGTATAGTTGTTTTGTGGCATTATAAGCAGACAATGATCCTTATAGAATAAGACCCTAGCTCATTGTCACATCATTTGGATATAATTTTATTTTCCTTAATGAGTTCATAGCTGAATGAAAAATTAGAAGGTAGGGTCTAGCTGGAATAAGTAGGTTCCTGATGATATATTTTAGTAAGATATTTGTCACGGGCCACGAGAAGCAGGTGGAAACTAGTATTCAGATGTCAACCCATCAGAGGCATGGTTATCTGATGGAGGATTAATCCTGTCCAGACAAGGTCTGCAGTACCATCAACTCTGAAAGCTGTTACTCACTTTTACTGAAGCAGCTTGGTGTCTCCCTTATACCTGCATTGTAGTGTGTAATCCCATTTCGTGTGTATATGTAATCTCATGATAGATTGCATCTCAATCTTAAAGGCACATGTGTCTGTGGGTGGTCAGGTAGATGACTTTTCATTTAACTATTTAGTCCTGATACAAAAAAAATATTGGGACATGCTTCATAACTGGATCTATTTGTCCCACAGGACTGTTAGACATTTAAAAGCCTACTTTCTTTTGCTTACTGGATGGCTTCCCCTACCCTGTGAGACTCTCAGTGAGAAAATTTAGTCACAGCCAGAAACCTAGGTTCCCACAGCAATTTTCTCCATTCTGTTCCCTGAGATTCATTAGAAGCCACCTCCCTGAGACTGTCTTCCATTTGGCAGGCATGCAGTCAGGAAAGGAGTCTTTCATATAGACCACATTTGGGATCTTCAAAAATAAAGGGATGTCCAAACTCAGAGAATTTCCCTTTGCTTTGCATGTGTATGTAAACTGGAAACTTTACATGACAGAAGAGCAGGAGAAGAATAAAGAACCTGATGCAGAAAAGTACATAGCGGAGAGTTCATTTCACCTTCAGATCCTTCTAAGTCTCCCTCTTGCTATGAGTCTTCTTCTGAACCCTGAGGGGACACTGAGGCTGGCACTCAGAGGTCTCCAATAGATATTTCTCCTCTTGACCCTTTCTTATCACTCTCTCTGTCCCCTCCTGCACGAGATGAGCAGTTTTGCTCTATCACACATTCCTGCCACTGTGTGTTGGCCTCATCGCTGGACCACAGCAATGGTGCTTGGTACCCACAGATGGAAACTTCTAAGCTCTGAGCCAAAATACATCATTCCTTCTGTAATTTTGTTACCTCAGGTATTTTGTCACAGCAATGGAAAGTTTATTAAAGCTTTCTCAATGCCTGGAGGGTTTGGTTTCCGAAGCCAGCTGCTTGTATCTTCAAACAAAAGAAGACAGAGGCTGAAGTGACTAATAACTGATTTACATGGGATACTTGTGGCCATCAATTACTGGGGAAGAGAAAGAATTCTGTGGCTTGGGTAGGCTGGCTCTGGTACACAGTTTTGTGTATCTAAGGTTATGTTTTAGTTTAGTCTAAAATTGGTTGCGTTTACCAAGGAAATAGTGTGTCATACATGAACTGCATTTAATAAGCTGGAAGGCAGTTTTCAGAACAAACAGAGAAACACAAATGTCAATTTTTCTCTTTGCCTGAAAAACAGGAATAGGAGCCTGGTGAGATGCCTCAGAGGTTACAGGCACTTGCTGTGCGATACTGAGGACCTAAATTCAATCCCCAGATCTCACAAAGGAAAGAACCCACTCCATTAAAATGTCCTTTGGCCTCTAGACACACACTGTGGGAGACTTGGTCCCCAATAGACAAAACACACATGCACGTGCATGAGCACACACACACACACACACACACACACACACACACACTTTTAAAACAAAATTAAAATCAGCAGAAGGGATTCCGGCACACAGAATGAAGAAAGCAACGATGGTTAAAATCTTAAGCAGCATAAAAATAGAGGAGGTTTAAGATATTTTGCCTGTAATTTTGCGTTGACTCAAACCTTCTAGAATCTATACAGACCATTTTCTTCTGTTTTCATTGTTTTTAGTGTTGGATCTGGAACCTAGGACTCATGTATATTCAACACAGTTTCTGCCATGGAACCCTATTCCCAGATCCCATATTTGGTTTATGATTGGGCAGAAAAGTATTAACTTGGCATCTTTGAGGGGTTGGCAGGGGGGATATTTCAACCCTATACAAGAAGACTTTCCATCTATATACTGATTTGTGTTTTCTCCCACTTGTTTATTCGTGGAATATTTTTAAGTCTCAACTTCCTTGACAGTGATAACGGTAGAAATAAAAAGTTCTCAAGACCTGTTATGACAAAATGAAAGGAGAAGGGATTGGATTACATCACAAACTGTGGACATAAAGGAGAACTGGAAAACTGAGTTGACACCATTTTGTCACATTGCCACCAATGATCTTTTGGTACAGACCTCAGTGAAGGAATAAAAAGATGGTCTTTCTCCCATACATACCTAAAGCAACTTGAGTCACTTACTCAAGGAATTCCATAGAAATAAGCTAGGATTAAAGCACTGTCTTGGCATACATGAGGCACTGTGTTCTATCCCCAGCACCACACAAAAAACATTCCGTGTAAACAAAATTACATTCTCCTGTGGTATGGGTATTACTCAGATTAGAGAGAAATATTCAATTCCCCTCTACAGTGATCCCTTCCTGAGCTTATCCTGCCAAGTGAGAATCACACAAAAACAGTAAGTACTTTGGGTTTCCACAAGGTTCTTTGAAAGTGTTTATCACCAAAGCTGATGGCTTGGTTCTGACAGTGTAGTCTTGTGATTGGTACAATGCTGGCTGTATCGCTTATCATGATTGTGTAGATTAGTTAATCTATGTATTGTCCTCATCCAGGAGGGTTGTTCACACTTGGCTGGTCCAGCCTCCTAGGAAGCAGGTCTATTGCTTAAATGTAGACTCTCTTCCCCCAGTGGTCCGAGTCTCATTCCTCAAATATGCCACCTTTTAAACACTTAGAATTCCTTACAAGACCAACTTCAAGGTCTTGCTCATATTTATCAGAGGGTTTTCCTGGACAAAGGTTGAACATAAAAGAAAATAGCAGCAATATCTGACTCAATCTAATCACCTGCTTTATTACTATTTGTTAGCAGTAAAGATGGGGAGAAGTACTCTTAATTGTGACCTCTTAATTGTTTTGATCATATTTGTGAGATAGGCTTATACCCCCATTTATAGATAAGATCAGAAAATTATAAGAAATAATTTATCTAAGAGCATACAATAAATCAGTGGAATTAGAGGGAATGATATCGATTCTCCAATTAATATTCAACTTCTTTTGTGTCACATTGCAAATATAAAGTAAATATATGTTTCAAATATTCAACAATATATTGAGCCTCAAAAGTTACTTTTGTACACTGTTATTTCAGTAGCATAGTTATAGAGAAAATGTGTATGTAAATATGCAAAAATGTATTGAACCACAAAACCAATTTTACTTACTTTTGTTTCACTAACATTAGTTGCACAAAATGGAAGATTATAATTATAATTCCACCTTGTATTTACATATTTATCCGACAATTTAATAGAGCTGTTCACACTGTTGTGAAATTTAGAATCTTCAGAGGCACCTTTGAGATGGTTTGCTAGTTACTTTTCTGTTGCTGTTATTTATGGAAGAAAGGGCTTATTTGGGCATATGTTTCCAGAGGGAGAATCTAGAGCGGTGGCAAAGGCATGGCAGAGGTAGCTGGAGCAGGAAGCTGAGAGATTGCATTTCAACTACAAACAGGAAGCAAGAGAAGTGGGATGAGGCTCTAAACACTCAGCGTCCGCCCCCAGTGATGTTCTTCCACCCCCAGTGATGTACTTCCTCCAGCAAAGCTCCACTTCCTAAAGATTCTGTAACCTTCCCAAACAGTGCCTCCAGTTAGAGACTATGGGGGACATTTCCCTCTATAGCAAACAGAATGGGTATTACTAATATCCTCAATTGTAAAGATTCAAAAGATTTACCTTAAATTTAAATATTAAAAACTGGGAAGAAAGTAGATGCATTATCTCTATCATTATCCACTCTGAATCAACTCATTTTTCCCCTTTGCAATGGAAGTGATTAAGGCAAATTGCCTGTTTTTATTTTTCAAAGATTGACGACTGGCCCTGGATCCTGACTTATCCCTACTTACCCTTTCCTCCCCCAGCGAAAATGTACTGACATTGACTTTTCAGAAGAACACAGTAACTACTATGTAACCACACACTGCATCTCAGAGTGGACATGAGGTCCTTAGATCATGGCATCCCATATCTGAGTGTCTTTACAACTCTGTGTTCTCCTTTCCAAGACTTCTGCTGTCTTTTTGGCAAATCTTGGTTGCATGAAGGAGGAAGGCTGATGGCTCCAGTTGCCAAGGTAGACAGAGTGTAGCCATGCAGTGCCAGGTTCATGCTGTAACTGGTGATCACACCTCACTAGAACCTTGCAACACATCTTGTAATCCCAGCTGGGTCTCCCCAAGCAGAGGAAGCAATTATGTATAGTGTTTTTGAGATGTAAACAAATGTCCATGGGGGACTGACTTAGAATCAGCCAAGTCATTTCATTTACAGCTTGCATCAAATTGGAATGAAGGGCTCTGATCAGGAAATCAAGCACACTCATTTATTGTCTCAGCAAGCGTTTTTAGAACTCATGTACAATGCTTTCTCTTCGGAGATGTGATTGTACAGTATATTCAAAGCTCACAAGGTATTTAGAAATAGACTGTAACTTTAAAATAACTCCATATTTCCTGTTGTACCAAGCTCAAGTACACCCGTGTGCTTTTGGCCATGTTCCATTACTATTACTTCTTATGACTCAGTGTCATAAGCTTCAGAAGGGATAGTGAGAAATTATGTTCTTATGGGAACTTCTCTGTCTCTCATTCCCTCTCTTTATGCTCCTGCAAAAGCTTTAAATGATGAGAGTTGAAATAATTGTTTATAAAAATCTATGAAAAGAAAACAAGCCAAAATCTTATATAGAACAAGTTACAAGCTAGAGTGCTGTGTCCTCTGACTCTTGCTTAGTTTAAAACTATGAGAATGGAGGGACATGTGCATAAAAACAAGGACTAGGAAATATCAAGGGATTCTGGGCCAGTATGCTCTGCCACATTTATGCCACTCAAAACGTTACAACACCACTGGCTCCCCTGATGAACTCCGGGAAACATTTACATTTCAAAGCACAGAGGAAAAACTAGGTACTTTGGAAGATGAAAAGAAGCAAATGAACTCAAGAAGAAATGGACAAACTAGTTTGCTAAGTAGGAGAGTGTTGAGGAAGAAAGCAATGTGGCAAGCAGTCTGTGAGAAAAGCTAAAGAGAGAGCCTTGGGGCAACTTTCCTGGCAGATCCAGGTCATTGAGAAGTTCTTGAAAAGACTATAATTTGGGATCCATAAAAGAAAAATAAGAACTATGCTGGGACTGAAGGATTTGGACCTGAGTTCAAATCCTGCTTCTCTCTTATACTAATTGCTTAGCCTTGGGAGAGTTTGTTATTTATTTGTTTATTCATTTATTCATTTATTTATGTAGATAGCTAATGAACAACACTCCCTATGTGTGATGCACTTTTCTAAGTGCATTTTGAGTATTAACTCTCATAAACTTTATAATAATTCTATAAAACAGGTACTATTATTAGCTTCACATTAAAAAATACTTTACTTTCTATGGTGCTGAGGATTGAACTCAAGGATTTGAACATGTTAGGCAAGTGCTTAGCTAATGATTAGTACAGCTAGCTATCATCCTCAATTGTACCAGAGAAGAAACTGAGGACCAGCGAGGTGAAATAATGTGTCCAAAGCCATATAATTAATAAGTGGCAGGATTGGGAATCACTTTCAGTTGCTGCTCAAATCCTTGTCTGTGCACTTAGCTGCTACAGCTCAGCTTCTCTGATGATCAATTTCTCATTTATAGAACAAATCCTTTTAGTCCTGTTGTGAGGAATAAATACTTTGAGGGGTCGGTAAAAATACCTGGCAACAAAGAAGCATTCATTATAAAGCATTCTTTAGAAAAATAATGATAAATGACTCCCTCCTGGAAAGTCCAGTTCCTCCTGGTCTTTGGACTCAATACTGCCTGGGTATGTTCTATAGTAGATGCTGCCTCATCTCTTCGATCTTCTAAATTTGTTTTTGCCTGTCAATTTCTCTCACTACATCCTAGCTGTATTGTCAGTACTATCCTAGTGCATGTGATGTTCAGGCTCCCAGTACCTCCTTAATCCTATGGAGCAGATCAGCCTCTAGATTGTAGCTCCAAATCATATTAGGAGTTACTAAGCCAGCCCTAAACGTGTTCAAAACAGAACATCCCTGCAGATCTTCAGATACCTCATAAATATTCTTTGATTGTGCGCTTAGCTGTATGCAGGGTGACATGTAGTACACACGTACATATGAACACATATCTCTATGCATGCACACAAGCAAAAGAAAAAAGATAAAAGAGTAGAAAAGTAGGTGTGATTTGAATAAGAATGATACCCATGGGTACATATATTTGAATGCTTAATAATCAGAGAATGGTACTATAGTGTGGATTTTAATTGGTCTTAATAATAAAAACCTGGAGTCAGATATTAGGGGATGAAAGGTGAAAGATCAAAGAAGCAGAGCAGACAGCCACTAGAGTTCTTACCTCTATGAATTCCTCAGACAGCAAGGGTTGAGCTCCTGTTTCCTCCCACCTCATATTCCTCTCTTTGCCCAGCCATATCTCTTCCTGTCTCCACCTCCCTAGTGCTGAGATTAAAGGTATGAGAGCTCAACTTCTGTAATCATAGGCATGATCTCTGACACTCATTTCGACCAGTTAAATTTCACATAGACCAGTGGGGCCTTGAACTCCTGATCTTCCTGCATTCACCTCCCTAGTGCTGGGATTAAAGGTGTGAGTCACCACTGCCTGGCCTCTATGGTTGTCTAGTGGCTAGCTCCACCCTCTGATCTTCAGGCAAACTTTGTTAGAGCACAAGCAAAATATCACCACATTTTGATGTGGAATGTCCTTCTGTGTGTGTGTGTTACTTTTATTGGTTGATGAATAAAGCTGTTTCAGCCAATGGCTTAGCAGAGTAAAGCCAGGTGGTAAATCCAAAGAAAGATATAGAGAGAGAGTAGACAGAATCAAGGAGACACCATGTAGCCTCAAAGGAGAGAATGCCAGGACCTTACTGAAAAGCCACAACCTTGTGGCAATACATAGATTAAGAGAAATGGGTTAGTTTAAGGTGTAACAGCTAGCTAGGAATATGCTTGAGCCATTGACCAGTGCTGTAATTAATATAATTTCCATGTGATTCTTTGGGTCTGGGCTGCCAGGACATGAATGTGCAGTCTCCATCTACAAATGGCTCCCAAACGTTTTGCAAAAATTTCCACAAAAAGCCTGAGAAAGATTTAAATAAAAAGGATTTGAGTTCTCCTCGCTCCTCCCCTTCTCCCCACCTCTCTCCCTTCTACTTTTTCTTCTACCCCTCCCACTCCCATGCTCCTAATTTTGTCAGGCAATTTTGTCTCTTTCCAATTTCCAGGTGGATCTATATATGTTTTTCTTTGGGTTCACCTTATTA
>LOJH01065739.1:0-10049 GCA_001685095.1 Ellobius talpinus | reverse complement strand
TCCCAGCTTTCCTGGAGTGCCTATAGTTCTTTGTGAAGGGTTGAGACCTCATGGCATTTTCTCCATCGAGTTTGGAATGGTCATTGGTGTTGTCCTTGTTCAGCTCACACTTGGGCAATCACGTTGGTGAGACTCTCTGTGTGTCATTCATTCCCGACATTACTAGGATCTCATAGCAAATTTTCTGATCTTCTGGCTTGCACAGTCTTCCATTTCCTCTCCCACCACATTCCCTGAGGTTTAGGTGCAGCAGTAGTTGGTAGAAGATGCATCCATGGGACTAACTAGGCTCCACTTGCCAATGATAGTAGTCACTATTTTAACAACTTCACTCAGACAGCAAAAAGACTCAAAGCAAAAACACAGAAAACATGAAGGGCCACCTAGCTGCTTTGGAGGAGAAGATACACTTTTTCTTTTCTTTTTTTTCAGTTTGGAAGCAAATGTGTAAGTAAAATTATATTACCAACTTTGAAACCCAGGACAAGCTGCTCAACATTCCTGAACCTCAATTTGCTTACCAATAAAATAGTGATATTATCAGACTTAAGTGATAAAGTCATCTTTAAGAAGTACAGTGACATCTGTGGATGCTCCACTCCCTGCCTGGCCAAGCAGAACAATAAACTCTTGTTGTTAGCACAGAGGACTGAAAAGAAACTGAAGTCCTTTAGGTCCTGAAAAATCAAAGTAGGAGCTGACATTTCCCCAAGTTTGATATTTAGATATTTCTGGATCTAAACATAGTATGTGGGGGGAGGAGAAATTGATTCACAATGTAGACCTGACATTTTTTTTTCAAGTTAACAATTAGAATTGCAAACACAGAAAGCAAATTTCCAAAGGTAGTGCTTCATTCCAAAGGAGCTTGACATGAAATAATTGATGGCATTTTACAAGTGGCTTAAATATGAAAAGGAAGAAAAAAGCAAAGACTTGTTTCCTTTACATCAATTCTTTATAAAGGAGAAAATGAGCCCGGTTACTTGAACTATCAAGACGCCAAAGAAAAGAAACCTATGAGTGTTTTAATAGAAATATAAGGTCATTTGTTCTCAAGAGTCCTTAGGATGTGCACTGGGGTTTTGATTGACTTCTTTTGGGCTACTGTAACTTCTGGAACCTTGGCCTAGATACAACCTCAGTGCCCAGAAAGTTTTTAATACCAACCAGATTTATTTCTTGTTGGCCATTCTGCAGTCCTAGTGTGCTTCTATTCTTGTCATCTTGTTATGTCTGTTAACTGACAGCTGAGAAAGCATTGTCTAAGAAAGGTCCATATCAAACACCAGTCCAGTCACAGGGGCAGACAAGAATCATAGGCTGGGGATTCCTGAGACTCTGACCATCTTCCTATGATAATTCATGGATAAGTCAGGAGTGGATCCTCCTAAGAACATGTCTGACTTCTTGGATATCAGTCAAGTTATGTTCAAACTACCCTGGAATCATGAGACTTCAGAAACAAGAAGCAGGATGTCACACACCGAACACACCTGAAAAATGGTGTCTGCATCCTTGTAACAGGAAAGGAAAGCTGTCCAGGTGCTTGGGAATGTGTCTGGTTGTGCCAGCTGCTGGATGGGTATTTTGAGAAACATGTTGGGAAGTCACAGTAGGAACCTGACTTTTGTATTTTGGATGTGCCAGCTTTGTTGCAGCTGAAAACGGGGGTGGGGAAGAAAAAGACAAACAGCATTATTACCCAGCAGGATTTTTAGTGTGCTCCAGCTAGCCTTTTGCTTTTCTAGCTCTTGCCTCCCCAGCCCTGTTATAAACAATGTGAGCTTGGCACAACTGGAACGAATATTAAGCATGGCTGCAGCATTTTCAGGCCACTTCTACTGGGAAGAGCTTTCATCAAAGTATTCTGGTTGGCTGAGAACACATGTTCCTCTTATTCTGAAACACAGAACATTCTCTTATTGATGACTTCGGGAGTCTGTTTACCTTCAGTCGGAGGTTGAGAGGGGAAAGGAATGGGCTGCAGTAGGAAGGTATTTGTACCTCTAAGTCATAAAAAGGTTGTAAGTTTTCATTTTAGATTGACAAATGTTCCCAGCTGTTAGTTCAATTCTGTACCAGCTTAGGAACTGCTAAAATGAACAAAACAAATGAAGGGTTAGAAAAAATCAGGGGAAGAAATTCTATGTCATTCTATGTCTTCAAATTTAAAAACTTCTTATCCAAAATAAAGGCTTTTTTCTTTTCAGAGAATACAATTTTAAAGTTTAGTCTTCCATATTATGAGTGGTGAGACATG
Source organism: Ellobius talpinus (assembly GCA_001685095.1). Taxonomy (NCBI): domain Eukaryota; kingdom Metazoa; phylum Chordata; class Mammalia; order Rodentia; family Cricetidae; genus Ellobius; species Ellobius talpinus. The sequence continues at coordinate 7,786 of LOJH01065739.1, read as the reverse complement.
CTCTGTGCTCAGGTGCACATGGATCAATGACCGGGGAGAGTTTAATTTAATTGTAGAATTCTAGCAGACCTTCAAGGAAAAACTATACCAACATGCCAATATGCGTCACATTATTCTATAAGATAGAACAACAAAGAGTACTTTCACACTCTTTATGAAGCCAAGATTACTCTGATCCCAAAACTAAAGATTCAATTAATATATAGATGTCAGCCAATCTCTCTATTTAATATAAATGTAAAAATTCTCAATAAAATATTTACAAGCCTAATTTAAGAACACATCAAGAAGATTATTCACCATGATCAAGTAGATTTCATTCAGAGGGGCAGGGATGGATCAACATATATAAATCAATCCATAAAATCTACCATATAAACAGATTCAAGGACAGAAAGCATAATATCATTTCATTAGATACAGAAAAGGCTTTTGATAAAATCCAGCATCTTTTTATGATAAAAGCTCTAAAAAATCTTAGATACAGAGAACATGTATCAAAACAATAAAGGCAACATACAACAAGCTCACAATGTCATGCCATGCAGAAAAATACTCAAAGCATTTCCACTAAAATCCAGAACAAGACAAGGATTCCTACTCTCATCATTGATGTTCAGTAAACTGCTTAATGTCTTTACTAGAACAGAAAGTCAAGTCAGATAAGGAAATACAATTATTATAAAAAGAGATCAAATTATCCTTATTTGAAGATGATACGATTACAATTTTATGTGTGGGGTAATACTGAACCTTCATAACTCACTCATTGCATGTCAGTTTTTAAGAATTAATCTTGCTATATATTTGAGCTAGTTTCTACAAGCCTAGTAATATGATTAAATTGTGCATAGAACATGATTTGTGTCTGAACTTTTTGAACTTTTGATAGAGTGTCCATGAGCTCACTAGAAATATCATTGATATCAAGTTTGGAGAGAAAATAAAAGATGAAGGGGACAAAACATCAATGGAGCCACAAGACCAAGCAAGAGTAAAGTGTCACCACTCTGGGCATTTCACTCAGTATAATGAGCCTGTTGGCAAGAGTTTTCCATTGTCTATTTTTTTACTATAATGAGATGACCCTGGTTCTTAATATCCTTCCCAAACATGGATCTTTTGTAAGATCCCATTTCTATCTCTGTCTCGATGTCATTTCTACTCTGAGCACAAATTGTTACTTGATATATACCATTTTTCTTCAGTTCTGGGTTTTGTTTTAAGGTATATCACTTGTGATTGCCATGAAGTCCCAATAAATGAAGTTTTAGAGAATGAACCATAACTACACTGAGGTGGCAATGTAGTTCTGTATTTGAGTTGTTTTAGTCAAGCTTTTGACTGCAAGCAGTGAAAGTCAATACCACCTATTTATAAGCAGAATAGTGATGTGCTAAAAAAAAATGTTAAATAGCTAACCAAGCACTGGGCTTGGGGAAGAGCAAGTTTGTGACTAGTCAGATGAGGACCATGTCTACTTCTCTGCATCAGTAGATGGAGTATGCTCTCTTCAGAAAATCAGGCAGCTATCTTTGTGCTCTCAAGGATCATTCTTGCTCTAATTATCAGTATAGTTGGGGGAGGATTTTTTCCCATGCTCCATGTTTGTGTCTCTACTTTTCAATTGTATTTTAGGGACTTTGGTAAAAGAAGGAATGGGTAACAACTGGGGAAGACATTTGTCTGCATTTTCATTTTCTGTGGTGAAATATAAAGAATACTTAAACAGAAAGGCTGTCAAGTTCTAGGAAGATAAATAAAAGAAAGCATAATCGTACAATACAAGATATATAATAAATGTCATATAATTCTCACAAAATAAACATACAAGTTTTTTCATTTATTTCTGGGTAGAATTTTTGAACCTTCATGATACATTTATTTGATTGCTAGAGAAAAAACAGATCTTGGTGGTAACAGCTGCTATTGAGAAACAAATTCTCATCTGCATAAAGCCTACAATGAATAACTGCTAATTCAATTATTTTTATTGTTTGAGAACGCTATACATGTATAATATGTATTGATAACATCTACCCCCAATTCCTTTCTTTCCTATTGCTCCTTATCATCAGCTTCATGTGTTCTTGTTTAGTCTTGCTGACTCCACTCAGGGCTACCTGTGTGTATATGATGTGCGTCGATCTACTAGAGCATAGGAAAACTCTCAGTGGCCACATTCCTGATGAAAGCTTTCCTTTCCCAGCAACCATAAGTTGCCAAAAGCTTCTCAGATAGCATAAGCTCCTTTTCAAGCATGCTAGGATTTTGTCTGGCTTTCCTCTTGCCCTAGTCTTAGGCATCTAGAGAAATAGCCATTGCACTGGTCATTGCGCAATGAGCCCCGCATGTTCCGAAAATGATGCTTCAATGAAGATAAATAGTACTACTGGCTCTTACCATATTTATGACCCCTTTTTCATGATGAACCCTGGCCTCATTGGGAGGAGGTGTGAGCCCATTTAACGCTGAGCAGTCTGTGATATCGTGTTCTCTATATGTTAACAATCTGTGCTTCTCTGCAATAATAACCACCTACTGCAGAAAGAAGCTTCTGTGAGGAGGGGTGAGAGATGCACTAGCCCAGGATTATAAAGATGAGGGCTTGGAGGGTAACTTTAGAATATGTGCATTTAGCAGGAAAGTCAGAGAGCCTCCCTTAGAGGATGTGACTCCATTCATTAGTTATGGTTCCAGTTAATGGTAACAGGCATGAGGTTAATAATACAGAATTGGTCATAAATCCAATCAGGAAGTGGTTAGTTAGTCTATAAAATTTATGTCACTATTACACCAGTGAGCATATCTGGCCAGGTCAGTCCTTACTGTGGTGCACAGGTTGCAGAGCTGGGAAATATTGGTGCATACTCTTTTCCCCTGGCAGCATAAATGAAACTTTCTGACTCCATGAAAGAATCAAATATATGGTGTCTATATAATACCTGTATATCATACTGAGTTGTACATAAGAAAGGCTATAGGTACATGCCTACAATGAAAAGTAATTATATAAATGACCTCTTATCCCTATGAGTGCTATAGTCATAAAATCGCCAATGATCATTTTAATGGAAGGACTTTGAAACCAAAATCCGCTGTAGATCCACCAACTGCTCATGGCTGTGACTGCTGCTTGAACGTGGCTGTAAAATTTTTTTTAATACAATTCATTTTGGCTGTGGCATTTTAAAATCTCAAAATTCATTATAAAATTATGAAAAATGCTTTTCATTGTGGAGTTTAACAATACTGCCAATTCTTATTTGGTCATATAAATACAAAATGTATAATCTAATAAGCACTTGAGAAAATGCCAGCTTTAGCCCTAATTACTGGCAGTCTATGCAAAACCATCTGGTTTTAATCCCTCCACTTGATTTACCTCATGGCTTAAAAATTTGTCCAACCAATAAGAAGTAAATACAAAATAAGTAGAGTGTTAAGTTCTGAGGCTTACCAGAAATTCAAACATGGCCATTGCTAGTTCAGTGTAAAAGTCAAGGTAAGAATTATCCCCATTCCACAACCACAAATTTACTGTTCTCTTGATTTAAAAAAAATCAGAATCATATTTTCCTCTTTTGGGATTTAAAAAAATCTTGATTTCAGAAAATAAAACCCATTTCAAGTAGGAGAGGACAGACTTTGATAACAACTTCATTTTTTATTCCTGACTTTTTAGTGCAATTACCAATTTTGTCAACAGTTCAAACTGAAAAAAATATTGACCAAAATATTGGCATTTACTTCTCACTGACTTAAGAAGTACTGTGCTTTCAGCAAATTTAATGTGTATTATTTAATCAAGGAATACAAACATTTTACACTTAAAGTAAACTTGGAAATTATATTCAATAGGCTGAGAATTCTTTATAAACAACATATAAGCATTCAGGTATTAATAAGAACTGTTTCCAAATACCCTGCCTTTTATAATGAAGAAAATGTAGTAAAAACTATTGAATCTTGGTAGAATAAAGAAGAATGAATTTAGTCACTATTAAAAGTAGATCATCAGAAACAAAATTAAAATAAAAAAATTTAGCTTATCACAAAAACAAGATTGAAGAGGTAGAAGTATTTCAAGCATGGGAGAAGGGACTGAGGACTGAAATATTTTCTTAGCTATAGTAGTCTCAATGGGGTTGTTGTTTATTCTTTTTTAAATTGAGTCATACTTTTTTTTCTGATCCAGTCATTTATATTCTGTACCTTAGGTTCCTGAAATATTTCCAACCCTAATACCCTAATTTTTTATTTGGCAAAGATTTAATCTCCAGGATTTCTGTTTCCTCATTGTTTCATAATTTGAAATAACAGAGATGACTTGTTTCCAAGTAAGACAAGCATCAAATGAAGAAGTTGAAATTCTCAAATATACTAGTATCTTTTCAGAAGATCCAAGTGTGTCTCACACATACCAATCTCAGTCTCTACTCACTACAAAAGCTTGTGCTGTACCCAGACTTCAATAAGAGAAAGCTCATTGTAATTAGAACTCTGTAAAGACAACTGATACCTATTGGGGTCTTTGATTCTGTTGCCCACTGTTTAAGTCAGGGCTATACTGGCCTCCTGCAGCTGATGGTATTCCCAAGTGGGGCCTTTTACATCATTTATTTCAGACTGGAAGTTGGAGAAGACTCAGTATGAGACATGGCCAAAAAGCATTCATTATTACCAGGCAATTCTTTATGTTTCCTACATACATTCAGGACCAGTGACTGGACAAGAATTATCACCACTTATCAACCTTTGGATGATATAAGAAAAAATGGCAAAATACAAAGAATTATAATATCCTTTTTTCGTTTATCCTTCTTTCCTGTATCCAACAAATATTTGAGTATAAGCTGGACATTACAAAAAAGTAATTAATGTACATAAAGTGTTGATGTTTATAGCTTTGGTGCCTAGTCACAATTTGTCCTAGATATAGGGAATGCCTTTGATGTATTATAAACGGTACAATAGTGGGACTATAATAAACAAATCAACCTTCACCCAACTAAGCAGGAGAAAGCCAGATATAAGAAAGCAACTGGACTATAGAGTAAGTTCAGTAGAGGATGTAGAGGAAGGAGTACAAGTAGAAAAAAATGTGAACACCTGGGATGCTTAAGCATCAAAGAAAGCTTTCTGGAGTAGTAATCCTTGAAAGGCCAGAAGCAAAAGAGTATATTGTGCACTGTGGAAGTTCATTATGACAGAATCGATCATGTAAAGTAGGACAGGGCTGTATGATGATGAGGACTGAGAAGAAAGCCATGGAAAGTTACACTGAAGGTTTGGGGATTTCTTCTGAAGGGAGAATAATGGAGTATTGATGCTTTTAACCGGTAGTATAATTTCATCAAATCTCTGGTAATCACTCTACAGATATTGTGAGCAGCTACTTTGAAGGGAATCCAAAAGCAAGAGCAAACCAAAGTAAGACAACAAATAGAACAAAACACAAGCAAAAATCCCACTAATTACTCAAATAAAGAATAATAAAAGTTTCCTGAACTGATGTGGCAGTGGCTACAGCAAGAGAGGAAAATGGCAGAGATCTGTGGCGTAGGGAAGAAACAGATGTGATGGTTGGTTGAGGGTTGGAAAAAACTGGGAAATTATCATTCTCTTCAAAGTCTCTTTAGAAGAGTCAGGTGATGTCACTCCTCATCTCTTAAGCCCTGCAATGGCTCTCACCCTTAATCATCTTCACTCTTCATATCTCACTCTTCTCAAGGCCTAAGGGAGCTACGGCCCAGTCTAGTACTCCCCTTATTCCACTCTCAGGGCCTGCTACAGCCTACTGTTCCACACACAGCAATGCTGGCATCACTCACATAACCCCGCCACAATCTTACCTTACAGCCTTTACTCTTTCTGTTGCTTTGCCCAGGGAAGGATAAAGTCCACACTTTGGACGTCATCAAGTGTTTGTTTGTCACCTTTTGTTGTGAGCTCTCACTGACTGTCTGTAGCTGGACCATTTGGCCAGATGTGCGTTTAAATCACAGAGAGGAAATATAAAGGCCAGTAGATATCCAGAAGCCAGCAGGTTTGCCTGTTTTGGATTTTGTTAGAGGTCTGATCGATCACATCTAAAAACCAAAGAATTCTCAAATAACCACAAGCCATAACTGAAGGTACTTCACTCAACTTTTTTTTTAATACATTGGTGTTTTGCCTGCAAGTATGTCCGTATTTGGGAATCAGATCCTCTGGTTCTCCTATCCCCTAATTCCATGGTGCTCCATTTTGAGATTCCAATGTTTACTCCGTTGAAGCACACTGCTGTTGCTTGTCTCTGGAGTAAACTTCAACAACTACTCAGAGTAAAAACAGAACCACGTGTAGGAAGACTCATGGACAGCTTGCTTCTCCACCCAAAGCCTCCTCAGAGGACCTTGTTCTAACAAAACCTGCAGAATTCAAGGCTTTATTGGTTAGGCTAATGATTAATTTAGATGATAAAAATTAAGCTTTTTAAGTATATATAGGTGCAGAAAGTATTCAGCCAATAACACATATGAAAACCTTCCAGTATCCCAAACACTGTCTTTATTAATTAAAATGTTTTCATAGAAAATAGAAGGGTATAAATTACCCTGAATTGTCCAGATAAAAAGGATAGAATGTAATGTGTCAGTCTGACTTGATCTCCTGCAATATAAAAGAGTGAGAAAATGTATAATTCACTCTGAATATGCTTTATTAACTACTGAAATTTTCCTGGTGATGGATGAAAGTCTGAGAGGGATGGCTCAGCTTCCCCACTGACACCAGCACTGACAACCTGGAAATTATGCACCAGCCGCACAAGGGCTCAAGGTGGACTCAATCAAGAGGGTCCATCTCATAAAAGATGTTGCCTTCTGTGGCTTTCTTTCTCTAACATTCTTGCAAAACCTGAAGCATGCAGTGTCTAAAAATAAGACAAACAGCTCTGTCTAGTGGCAAGGCTTATCATTGCAACCTAAGCCATGAAGAGTTTCTTTTTAAAGTCTACTTGGCACACAAGGCTGACAGGAAATGGCTATTATAAGCCCTACTCCTCGGATACAATGAATAGGCACTTAAAACTATCAGTAATGGTTTCTCCATTTGGGACAGTTCTCAGGGTAATTAAAAGAGACAGGTGTAAAGACCACTTCAATGGTGTCACTTAAAATAAAATGCAAAAGCATTTAAATGTTTTTAATTAAAAAACTGTGAAATTTTGCTTTTTCAAACAATGTTGTCTGTCAGACATAGGCACAAATCTGAGCCTGCATCCAGCTTCAGCCTGCCTTTCACTTCTCACTTCTTCTGCCAGTAAGAAAACTCCGAAATTCAGCTGTAAGTCAAAATTACAGTATTCTTCACAGGGCAGATAAAGTCACCCAAAGGCAGCTAGGGTCCCTGGCATTAGCAACAGTTTCCACAAAGCCCTCCACAGTGTGCTTAGAGCACCGTGTGTCCAAAACTAAGAATAGAACCAATTTCCTCCAGCTTCACCATGAAACACTACAAAAATCAGCAATCCCTTTGTCCACAAAGAATGGCACATCTAGACAAACTGTCTTCCATATATAAAGTATTGTATAATGCAATGAAAAAGAGAAAATGGGTTTAAGAAGATTGGTGAACAGTCTAAGTGAGGGCTGAAACCAGGGCCTATTACATTTCTGGCTAAATCAAATGAGGATGTTTGCAAATTATTCAAAACTTATTGGCAGGGAAAATATGAATAGGAATTGCTTTTCTTTTTCTTTTTTTTAATTTCAGACACTTTTTTATTGTTATTAAAAAATTT
>LOJH01065736.1:2080-14021 GCA_001685095.1 Ellobius talpinus | reverse complement strand
CTTCAGTTGAGTGGCATCTAGGTTGTTTCCAGGTTCTGGCTATTACAAATAATGTGGCTATGGACAGAGTTGAACAAAGGCTTTTGCATCTTTTGGTATATGCCCAAGATTGGTATTGCTGAATCCTGAGGTAGGTTGATTCCCAATTTTCTAAGAAACTGCCATACTGATTTCCAAAGCGGTTGTACAAGTTTGCATTCCCACGAGCAATGGATGAGTGTTCCCCTTACTCTACATCCTCTCCAGCATAAGCTATTATTTTTGATCTTAGCCATTCTGACAGGTGTAAGATGGTATCTCAGTGTTTATTTGATTTGCATTTCCCTGATAACTAAGGATGTTGAACATTTCCTTTAAAAAAAAAGTTAAAAAAAAAGAAAAGAAAGAAAAGACAATTATGGCCCAGTGAAACGACATTAAGATCCCTGGAGGAAGAAAACAGTAACTTTAAGTGTAAAAGGAGGAGTGGCAAAGAGAGGACAAATAAATGCTTTCAAAGCACAACCAGCATCAACCATCCTGTCTTGAGGCTTCCTCTATTCACCAACCTAGATCAGTGTTTTCTGTCAGGTCATTTGTCTGTCTGCCCTGTTCCTCCTTCACAGCCTCCATCTCCTTCCTCAGGCTTTGTACTCCTGATATGCCCTACTCTCTTAGGATTTTTATTCTTTAGTTTCTAATCGCTTTCTAGGAAGCATTATATTTCCATTTTTCCCTCTTGACTAGGTCAGCAGCACAAATGCTGAGAGCTCTGCAGTTCTGCGCATGTCTCACATGCCCCATGAGCGGATATTCCACTTCACTCTAAGAGGCGGCTCCACAGGCACACAGGTACATAGGCTGGGCACAGGGTCAACAAGATACTGAAATCCAAATTAAAACTTCCTTGGTGGTCTATTTAACAAGGTCAACTGTTATCAGTGTTTGGACGACACTTACGCTCATGAAAGAAATCATGTTATAACCTGCTTCATAAATGAACAAATCATGTATCAATCAGGAGTTTATTAAGGTCACACTAAGTAGAAAACAAACAAAAAGCATTACCATGTGTATATAAATGATCTTCCGTAATTTACATATATCAATGTATCCCACAACATATACTGCAAATAATGATGAAATCTGAAATCAAAAGAAATTATGTTAAAAATAAAAATCATATACATACATAAAACAAGTAGTAACAAGAATAAAGACAAGATTAATTTATTATATCAAATTATCTTTATACAGAGTGTCTTAGTCTTTCTTCTAACTGCCAATTTATTATTGAATATGATTATTAATTGATCTTTCACTTATACTGCTCTCCTAATATGCAACTATGTGAAGTATCTACTCTGTGTGGAGAGTCCAAAACAACAGTCATTTTAATATCAGGCTGGCTCTATTGTCAATACATATAATTAAAATGTCCTCTAGCCAATCAAACACTTGAAAATATAATTATAACATGACCAGTAAAACATAATTGCAGAAATCACAGTAAACTAAAAAGTAATTAGGTGATGTGTATTTATACAAAAACACATTAAGTCTTCCTGTTTGTCACCTCCATTAGCATTATGAATAATTTAAATAAATGGTCACAGGCTAGTTGCAATCAAATCTGTCCAAGTTTCATATTTAAAAGAATAATACATATAACTTTCTTTTCCACTTGAAGAAAATCTTTTATGAAGAATTCTCAGATTTATCAAAAATCCTAAAATTACTAGATTTAGATGGATTCACTGAATAAATGATACTCCAGCTCATGTAGGGAGATACCATGTCAGACAGTGTCTGTCTACCCTTTTCAAAGGGAAGTCATTCAAATTAAATTCTGCACCTCTTCACATACAAATGGAAACACTGCCTAACAGGTAAATATCTGCATATAACCTATGTTCCAACTATTAAGCTTTTTTTTGTTTGATCTTTTACAGCAAATGTTCCTACTGATAAGAAAACCACAGTTTTTTTTTTTTTTTCCCAGCTACCCATGCGGACTGCTCCAGGGTGACTAGCTTGACATGACAACTGTGGACAGGTGTGTGTTGTTCTGCATTAGGAGGCAGGATACACCTGCTCCTTTCCTCATACCCCTCCACTCCCCACTTAGGGCAGGCTATCCCACTGCCTGGAAGCAATTGAAAGGTCCCTTCTCACCCCCGGAGCCGAGCCACGCACAGATCGCTACAGGGCACAATCTCAGGATTCCAAGGATAGCTCAGCCCATACAATGAATTTAAATAAAATCAAACCAAAGAAGAAAAACAAATCCCAAAGATCAGTTCAAAGAAGATGTATATAAACCCAACCGACTTTTGGTTTTTAAATAATGAAAAGAGCAATTAGCAAGGCCCAGTGGAAGGATCGGCTGTGAACCCAGCAACCAGGAGGCCACAGCTAGAGGACCATCACTTTGAGGTCACCAAGATGCTGCCTCAAAATGCAAAACAAATCAAAACAGTTGACCTCACTGACATCTGGCTGAGTATGTATCCACACTAATATCTGATGCTAAACCAACCTCAGAAAGTGAGCACTTTCATTCCTGTGTTTCAGAAATGATAAATCTGGAACGAAGAAAAGCTAAAATTTTTGTTTTCTTTTTTTAATTTTTCTGGGGTATTTGTTAATTTCTTTTGTTTTGCCTAAGAAGGTAGTAAATAGTTAAAACTCAAATCCAGATATGCCTTTATTTCCAAGGCAAGGCATCTGAGTATTTAAAGCATCTCTCCAATAGTGTTATATAAGTATGGCAAGCATAATTTCATAAACAGCAAGTATAAAAAAAACCCTGAGCTTACAAAACCCTCCTCTCTCAGAGGGCTCCTTGCTTTATAAACCCAGAAGAGAGACACGGGAATACACGGAAAGATGATAAATTGCAGACTGTTACGGGAGCCGCATAAAACATGAACTTAATTGCCTGCTCTTTCTCTTAGCATGCTGTGGGATAACCCCTGTATATGCTGTATGTTTTATTATCATTGGTTAATTTTAAAAAGCTAGTTTGGCTAGTAGTCAGGCAGAATAGATCCAGGCAGGAAATCCAAGCAGAGATACAGGGAGGAAAAGGGTAGAGTCAGGGAGACGCCAGCAACCACAGGGGATGCAAGATGTGAGTTAACAATCTATAAGCCTCATGGTAAAATACAGACTAATAAAAATGGGTTAATTTAAGTTGTAAGAGCTAGTTAGTAAAAAGCCTGAGCTAATAGGCCAAAACATTTGTAATTATTAAGCCTCTGAGTGATTGCTTTAAAGATCAGGTGGGACAGAAAAGCCTCCATTTACATTATCCCACACATACTGATTCTTCATGTAATGATTTAAGGCAGCCCCAGCAAAAATCTCACAATGTATTGGGAAGGAGTTCTTCACGTCTCACCCTTATTGGAAGATCTATTGGCAATTGATGACTAGAGGCAGTCAGTTTCCTTCAGAGATTCAGGACTCTGAGATGCTTTTCTTGGGTTGATGATCACACACTCATGCACATACAGAGAGAACTAAAGGCATTCAGGTGGCGTGGGGGCAGGGGCTGAGCACATGAAGTGGGGGCATGTGAGTATACAAGGCATTCAGTTGGCGTGGGGGNTATACTTCCTGCCTGGCCAATCAGCGTTTTATTAAAATACATGATTGACAGAAACTAAAGGCATTCAGGTGGCGTGGGGGCAGGGGCTGAGCACATGAAGTGGGGGCATGTGAGTATACAAGGCATTCAGTTGGCGTGGGGGYGGGGGCTGAGCACGTGAAGTGGGGGCATGTGAGTATACAAGGCATTCAGTTGGCGTGGGGGCATGTGAGTATACAAGGCATTCAGGTGGCGTGGGGGCGGGGGCTGAGCACATGAAGTTGGGGACATGTGAGTATACAAGCACACAAACTGGGAGGGAAAAGTGGTAGTGGGGAGAAAATGAGAGGAATTCAAGGTAAGAGAATGAGAGGAATGGATTTGATCCAAATAAATAATATATATGCTTGAATGTTAGTAAAATATTTAAGGAACTATTCATAGAAGAAACATATTTTCCTCAAGAGAAGTACTTTAGACTGTCCACTAGTTTTCTTTTTATTCCTCTAATAATTATGGACTAACAAAGATAAGCATTCTTATAAACTTGGTTTTACTAGTAAGTAATAATATTCATTAATAAATTAATCTCACAAAGATTCGTACTCGGAATTTTCTTTAAAATAATGAACAAAAATATCTTCAGACTCATGAAACAGGAAGAATCGGTCTGCTCCAGGAATGAAGACAGATGGGAAGTCAGCCCAAGTACATATATACATCAGGTGTTCCTGATAAACACTACAAAGTGTATTTCTAAGTGAGTGTCTGTTTGAGTGTGTGTGTGTAACATCAACACAAAAGTAATAAAAGAACATGAATCTGAAAGTGGATATAGAGGACCTGGATGGAGAGTAAGAAAATGGTGTTTTGCAGTACTCACATATGAAATTCTCAAAAAAAATAACAAGGAAATCTTGGTTAGAATTTTATCCAGATGAGCTTACACAAACAGAAGCACCAAGCCCAAATACGCCAGTTTTAGAATGTGCCCACCTTACCTGAGTAAGAAGCACGAACTGGGCAAACTGCCAAGGAAGCATGAAGAATACATTGGAAATGCAGAGTGCAATCAAGCTCCCTCTGTAAAGTTTTGTAGCCCTTGAAAAGATAAATATCAGGAGGTTTAACTACAAAACAGTCTAGCATAGCTCCAAACTGCTGCCAATCAGAATCACAAACAGGACCTGGGGTTCACATAAAATGTATGCAAGATGAACCAATGGGTTAGAAATTATACCTTCTGATTTTCAATTACAATAATTTTCTGTAAAATGTAAATACCTATTATTACTACAAAACCACAAGTCCTGCCAAAATAAAGGGAGGCAGGCCAGGTGAATACAGTCATTACTTTTCTTCACATTATATTTTAGTGAATTTATAATAAGACTTCTTAAAAGTTAAGTCAATAGATTCTTTAGTTGGAAAAGTAAGGGAGTGTCTAGGAGACATGACAAAGTGGCATATTCTATAAGCTAAGCAATGTGAAGTCAAACACTGCGCGGATGGGATGCTGGGTAAGAGAAAGTGAGGTAAAGTAGCATAAAAGTCAGTCTTCTTAGAAAAGAGAAGAAGGGGCAAAAGAAGGGGCTGTGCTGGAACCGCCGTTAGGGGTATCATGTTAGGACCAGCGAGTACTTTAGGAGACTTTTGGGAACAACCTTTACTCCCACATATGAGCTGATGCCAAGCCCTAAGTCTGGCATCGTCTTCCCAGAAAGAGAGTGTGCAGACTAGCACACTGAGGGGAGAAGTAGGCAATACAGGTACACCACCATTGGTGCCTTCCTTGACTACTTTCCTGAGGAACTAACCCAAGTATTCTTAAACTCCAGACAACCTTACAGAATCAAGTAACTAGAGGAAAGCCAGTACTTTTGATGAAGCAGAAAAGACAGAACATGCTGGCTGTACCATGCAGAACAGGGCTCTAGTCTATGAAGCTTCAGCTTCAGCCATGTGCTTCCCATTACATGAATGGGCTGGACCACAGAGAACACTTACTTCTAATACGATAGACCACACTCAAGAGGTGGGAATACCACTCTGTGAAATAAAGCAGTTTTCTATTGCTTTTGAATATGAGGCTTGATTTTCATTTTATAGGTAACAAGGGAAACTACGGATTTAGGGATAGAATGTAACACTAACCTGGCAGCTGGGTACAGAATGCACTCAAGAGAAGATAAGAACCAAAAGAAACCAAAGGAATTCCAGCTGGTAGTGATCAGTACACCACTAACTTTGGACAGGAGAAATGAAAACGTAAACATTACTAAGAACAATCGAGAAAAAATAGATGCTGTGGCGCTGGGGGGGGGTGTCTGTAAACCTGGATTTCAAAACACAATTCTAGACTGCTAATCAATTTGCTAAACTAAAACCTCTTGCTAACCTCATTTCTAAAGTATTCCTGCCCTCAAAGAGGTGGTGGGGAGCACATGCCACAGAAGAACCCTGATGAAAAACTCAGAGAGTAACCCCAGAAAAAGCAGGCCATGGCAACAGGCGCAGCCCTGGGCAGAATATGCCTGAGCCCTCGAGCCCCTGAGGACGATACAGGGCGTGGCAAAGGGGAAGAGGGCGGAGTTAGGGTTTCTAGTCACCTAGCCCAAGGATAGGGAGAGGATGCTGCTTATCCTGGTGGGCCAAAGGCAATTACAAGGTTCTTGGAAGTAGAAGGAAGCAGAGAAGGGCAGAGTAAATGTGGGGAAGGAAGGGCCCAGTTCTCCATCGCTGGCTTTCATGATTTAAAAGGAGCCAATATACAAAGGAGAGCTGCGGAATCAGGGAAACTGATTCTTTCTGAAAGGCCCTAGGAAGGGTATAGCCCTGCCAGAGCCTGCAGATTGGGTCTCCTGCCCCACACAGATACGAGGTTGTAAGTACAATCTACACTGTTTCAGCCTCTTAGCTGCCACCCATCCACAGCTCATGAGAGGGAGGGAGGAGGGTAGTGAGAGAGGGAAAAAGGAAGGGAAAACGAAGAATGAGAGGCTTGCTCATCCTCATCGGACTCAACAGAAGCAGAAACAGAAGGGACCAGATACTCCTGAACAGTCTAGTGCCTGGACACATGGGGGAAAGGCAAGAATGGCCACGTGGATGTGGAAATGGCTCCTGCGGGTGAGCTGAGGCGGGCTTGCAGTGCAGCACTCCCTGCGGAGTGCACAGAAGTACTGTCTCTCAGTCCCAGAAGCAAGCAGGCAGGGCTGGACCTCATCTGGAGGTGCAAAGCAACACCCAAACCTATAATAGTCAAGGACTTAGGGGTGTAACACAAATTCTAATTGGTCTTAATAATAAAGCCCAGAATCAGATATTCGGGGGTGAAAGTTGAAGGATTAGAGAATCAGGGAAGTCAGCCATAGAGAGACCTTTAACTCTACTGATGCTCAGACCAGAGGCAATCCTGTCCTCAGACTACTTCCTCTGACTGACTACTTCAGACTGCACCTCAGATTGTATCCTCAGACTACATCTCCAGACTACACTGAGCTCCTGTCTCCTCTGGCCTAATATTCCTCTCTCTGCCCAACCATATCCCTTCTTGTATCTACCTACCTAGTGCTGGGATTAAAGGCATGAGACTCCCAAGTACTAGGATTAAAGGTGTAAGCAACCACCACCTGGCCTCTAGTGACTTAGCGCTATACTCTGATCTTCAGACAAGTTTTATTTGTTAAAGAACAAACAAACAAAATATAACTACACTTTCCCTTTTTTGTATAAAACAAAAAGATGTTATAATTAATATAAGAAAACTATATACAATAAGTACATCAACAATGCCTGGTCCATTTACATTTGACAAATTCTGAGCAAATACTCCATCATCTATCCTACCTTGGTGGGTCCAAAGTTGTGTACCTAATTTATTTTCTATAAAAATTGCATTACCATCCAAAACTATCTTTAGATGTCTCTCAACCCTATATACTTTACACCTCTTTAGTGAGTTTCTTTTCAGAGTCTGATAACAAGGAAAACTACAGCTATCTAGTCCTCAACTCCCTCAGAGACCCAAGCAGGAAATAATATTAGCTGAGTAAGCAGGAAATACAAACAAGAGATTTCAAAAAAAATGTGAGAAATGACAAAAACAGACAGCTGCCTGGGCAGTCAATCAAAGTTCCTCTGCAACATTAGGGTATCTGTCTTCAGCCTACAGGCCTAGAATATCTGACAGACTTTTCTATGAAGCAGGGTTTTTGAAGAACTGTCTCTCCTTGTCTGGGCAAGGTTTGGCAGTTACTCTCTTTTGTGTCCTCTTTGTCCAATTAGGACAGCACACTGTCACCAGTTGAGGCAAGGGCATTCTCTTGCCTAGTGGATTATTTTGCTGGAGGTATGTGGACTTAAGCTTACAATATAAAAGCCATCACTCATTTGACCTGTGAAAGGTCTATCTGATGAGACGACTAGAGTCACAGGAAGCTGTGCACAGGCCCTGACTTCAAAGTACATTACAGAGGCAAATGCCCAAAGGGTTTAGCACGGCAACCTTCAATGTCAGTCTTCCAAATTCAGCAGACTACTGAGTAGAATTCTCAGATTAAGATAGCTTCAAATTTTTACAAGCTTTGACCTGTTTTTCACACTCTATTTGATGTTTGCGCTCTGGATCAAGGCAATGCATGTCTAAATTCAGAATGTATCCACTGAAAGAAAAGCTGTTCTTACTCTTTTTCAGTGGTACTTAAACCTGCCTGGGCTCTTAACTAAGCCTAATTCAATTCTGGATTTCTAATGGGAATTCACCTAGCATAACTTTAGTGTATGTAGGCTGTTTCTTTCTACCACTACTAGATATCCAGACTCTCAGGACAAACTCCATGTGTTAGTGCTCCCAGTGATGAGTCTATGAATTCTTGTTCCAAAGGACTGAGTCCTACAGGATGAGGCTCATCACGGCCAGCCTCTTCCTTCTCTTGGCAACTGACATGGTACAAGAGAAAGACTAGGGAATGTGGAGTGGTATAAGTGAAAGTGGGTTTACTCATCTAAGCAGTTGCCATGAACCCCAAAGAAAAAGAGAACCAGAGGGCAGGTCTGTGGTACTAAGTAGTTATCAAAGTTACATTTTTACAAAATACTTTAAAATTATCTTTATTCATTCAATAACTAGATCAGCTTAGCATTAATCTTACTAAGGAAACTTAAGACATTCTTTTAAAATAAAACTTGTAGCTTCTAGTTTAAGTTAGGGGAAAATAAAACCCCAACAGCAGAGTCAGTGAAAGTTACCTCAGGATGTGAGTCACAAGCAACATCTGAAGTACAAGGAATGGATATGAGAAGCTTTCCCGGAGAGGAGGCGTCCACATCACTCGGGTACACTGAAAAACAAACAGGCCACAGAATGCACCCACTCCAGATACAAGGTGCAGGGTGCTATCAATAAACACAAACTATTCCCATGTGAACCTTAAATGGTGCACTGCAAACATGCTGCTGTGTTTTCTCTACAGAGAAACACTGCAAAGGGAGAGGAATTGCTGGGAAAAGAGGCATGAGACTCAAGACACATATGGAGCATATGGACATCATTCTGTCCTCACTCCTTTGTCCATCAGTAACAACTGTTGCTGATTCTCTATCTTGGGCACTGTGACTAATGCTGTGGTAAACACAGGAGTGTGGGTAACTTTTGAGAAAAGTTTTATTTCCTTTGGAGATATACCTGAGAATAAAATGGCTACAGGTTAGTTAGTACTGGTTACAACAAGCTGTATTTCCAAAGAGCTAGAGGTAAGACTGTTCTTAGCACAGAGATGCTCAGTGCTGGGGGAAATGCAAGTGCTTACAGTTCAAACTGTGATCTCTAAATACCATTTTCCCCAATAGGATCAAGACTCTGTGGAAAAGGTTGGTCTTGTATCTTGAGACAAGGTTATCCTGAGGCATCCTTTAAAACAGAAAGTGTTCAAAGACTGAAAGAATGTATCGAAAGAAGTGAAATGCCTCAGGCTTTCCCAGAGAAGCTCTTGATGCCATTACCAGCAGTGAATGTAGACACAGGGCTGCCATAAAGTGAAAACTGACTGCTCTGCCCTAAAAAGGACATTTATCACCTCTGCTAGGGCTCAGAGAACATCCTGGAAGACAGTATGGGAAGAACTTAAGAGCCACAAGACAGAGAGAAAGGCTATTAAAAGTTGTCCTCTGTGCATGAGTAGCCACTGCAACTATGGCTGCCTGCCCTGCCTAAACAAAGCTGGGCCAAGTCAGCAGCCGATCACAAATCTTGGAGGGCTCCTGGGGCCCTTCTCTCTGCTGCATTAGTGGCTACTGAAAGTCCTGGGGAAAGGTCAGTCAGTGTCTTCAGTTGTATACCCCTGATGAAGCCACCAGGTTCAAATGGCAAGTTTAAGATACACAGTGACAGAAGTTGCTGGCTAAACTCAAGGAGGGGCTCACAGAACAAAACACGCTGACACTGGATGATGAAAGCAAAATGCTGCAGCTAAGAGGTGGTCCTGCGGAACATGCTCACAAGAACTGCAGCATTCTTGCAGCTTCCACACAGCAAAAGAAAGAACTCAGACCTTTACAGGCAACGACTTAATAGACACTTCAGGGAAGAGAAACGCGACACGGAAGTACTCTGTGAAGTACTCTGTGAAGTACTCTGTGAAGTACTCTGTGAAGTACTCTGACTCAGAACCAGCTGGGGAAGTGCGCATGCTATTCCTGAGCTCACTCAGAAGCAATGAAATTAAGAGGCTTAAGCCCTAAACACTGACCCGGATGGAAAGGAACCTAGATTCCTGTACTATGCTGACAGAAGTGAGAGTTGGTACTTTCACAGACAATAGGAGTAAATAAATACCCCAGACAGGTTGAGAGGAAGAAGTCAAGCCCAGGGAAGTATGACTCTAGCACCAGGATCTTACCATCTAGCTGGCAAGTGAGCAAGAGCAATGGCAAAAGTCTAGATCGTTTTGGGTGTCTGTAGGGCCTCCCTGCTCAAACTAGTGGGAAGGTGGCCTGGGCCAAACTCTGAGATTTGCATCTACGAGTACACATCTGTCTTCCGGGAGCAGCACTGTTTATACATGGGGGCACCTCTGCTCAAGCTCCTTTAAAAACAGTAACTATAATGTTAATAGCTTACAGAGTACTAGGTTTTCTTCCTACATCCTTAGTTTCAGATAACCCATCCCACAACCCTCCTTTCCCCTGTCCCCTTCCCCAAATATCCTCCCATTCCTTGATGTTACATGTGTTCTACCATCTTATCCTTTTTACTTGAGATACACAAACATAGATTTCCATACAGATTTTTCATACACACTCCATGTTGGTTGACCTTCCTCCTCCCTCTCAATTCCCCATTCTCATCACTCTAGACCTGTGTCAACTCTTCTGCCTCTAGTATTTCCCTTCCTACTTAAAGGACAGAGAGAAATCAAGCTTGAACTGACCATGAAACTCTCTCCTGGATGGCTAGCCATTCAGGTAGTGCTCAAAGGTACTATACAGGGTACTGGGGAAGAAAATGCACCAACAGCTTTATCCAGTGCTAAATCCTGTAAGCTACAATACCAATACCAACCTGGCAGGCCAGTTTGTTCACTGTTGCCATAGTAGAATGACTGTCATGGGATTAAGATTAACCCATGGGATTAGGTTCTGTAAACCAAACCAAACCTGAAGGCCTATGATAGAAACCAGTGATGTTTTGCTAAATGTTCATACTAGCAAACTGCCTTATAAATATTTATGCTCACACCCACAGATTTGTGCTAGTCTCAAGTATGGCAGAAGATTCTTATTGTGTGTAGGTAATGGTTAGGTCAGACTCATAATTGTTCAAAGTGCTAAGAGTAAGAGACTATAAGCACCAAGTTGTTTTATGGGGCGTCTAAATCTTGTCCCTACCCCTAAGGCCCAGGGGTCACCATGTAAGAGGATGTGAGCTGGAGGATGGGGAGAAATGCTATCAAGCAGTCTTCTAGACATGACTTAGCTACTACACACACAAAGTCATAGCAGCTATGGCTACCTGCACAATCCAGTTAAAGATTCCAGCATGAATGTGGGAGGAGCTCCCAAGGCCCCATACATAGCTGAGGAGCTACTGCTGGGTGATGGTTGCTGGGTGAAGGAGAGTCGCTTTTCTGGAGGGTGCTAAGTTGCCAATGCCTCACACCCATGCACTTGTAGGCAGCTCTGATTGGACTCAGTGGACTAAATTAATAATAATAATAATAATAATTAAAAAGAGCAATGAAGTGGGAAGAGAGACGTGCTGGAAGTTTCTAGGAGGAGCTGGAGGTCAGGCAGACATGACTAAGATATACCCTATATATGTAAGAAATTTTCAGAGAAAAATACTATTTCAAAAAAGAAAGTAGGAATCCA
>LOJH01065735.1:0-10429 GCA_001685095.1 Ellobius talpinus | reverse complement strand
TCCCTCCCATCCTCCCTTTTTTCTTTCTCTTATGAGAAAACAAACAGGCATCTAAAAATAATAAGGATAAAATAAAAACAGAATAGGACAAAATAAACAAACAGGAAAAAGGAGACACAGACAAACCCCTAGAAATGCATACAAATGTTGGTACTTACACCCAGGCCCTGTACCGTACCAGAGAAGGGAAGTGACATGAAGACCCTGTTGACTTCTTGTATTTCAGGTACACAAACACATTTTCACCACCACACCATCTTGCTTTGTTCTTAGCTGACATCAGCTGTGCTACATCTATAATCGCATATTTCAAAATCCTGTCTTGACACAAATAGTTTGCCAGCATTCTTTCTCCCCCACGTCTCTTAGGTGTTGCCTTTGACCTCATGGATTGGTTTGCTTTTCCCTACTTGTTCTTTCCCAGTTACCTCACACAAATACTCCAAGTCATGATCAGTTGTTTCATCTCCACTTTTGATATTATTTCATGTTTTCTAACCCACTGCCTCATTTTAGATTGCTAGCTAATACCCAGCCGACTCAACCAAACCAACCATTTTGGCTGATTTGCATAGAATTTGAAAGAATTATAGAATCATATGGGATAACTTCAGTGCAAATGTATGATTTCCAGTCTAAGTCAGATCTAAACAGCATTTTAAAAATAAAAATATGCATCATATGTTAAAAAAGAATGCATCTATACAATGCATTCATGTATTTTTATTGAGGTTTCTAAATATCTGTATTATTTAATTGTTTAAGTTCTTCTAAATTCTTTCTTCTGATCTCCATCTGACTTTTATTTTCTTAAGGA
Organism: Ellobius talpinus; assembly: GCA_001685095.1. Lineage (NCBI taxonomy): Eukaryota > Metazoa > Chordata > Mammalia > Rodentia > Cricetidae > Ellobius > Ellobius talpinus. The sequence continues at coordinate 9,612 of LOJH01065735.1, read as the reverse complement.
TTTTAATCTGGAAAGAAAATTGAGATTTTGCATTCCTGCCACTACACTAACATACTAAATTTCTCTTTCTTCTTTTTTTCTCCTCTTCTTCCTTCCTGTTTTAGGGGGAGGGTACAGGGACAAGGTCTCATTCTGTAACCTAGTCTGGCCTTAAGTTCACAAGCCTCCTGCCTCAGGCCTGACTCACTGTGCATGGTTTGTGTATCCACTTGTCCCAACGTAGTAGCAGCTCAGTCTATGTATATTAAAAGGTACCTCCCCAAATTCGAGCTTCTCCAAAAGGATTGTCTTCTCCTAGGACTTTGATTATTATATTTCATTTCTCTCTTGAACTGTCAGTCTCTCACTCGTGCTTTACTGAATCTTTGTTGCTGCTTTAAAACACACTTAAGCTCCTGCTGCCCCTTCCTAAACATACATAACATAAAACAAAAATCTATACTAAATCTAGCCCTGTGATGTTTTCTGTCATATCCTGGGTTGCCATCTCTGTCCAGTGTCATGAAGTGGCCACTTCTGCTTCACTTGTCTGCTTAGGTCTTCTCACCAAACGCTTCTTAAACATCTCCAGATCTTTCCCAACTCTCATCACATCCTCTGCTTGTCACTGGCAGCCTCACCTTGCCTTTTATCTCACCAGCTCAGCCTGCGCTTTGATGGACGCTGCCTTTTGCTAAGTACTTGACCCAGTTCAGAGTGGACGCTTGCCTGGAGAACAACCCGCAGAATGCCAATCACCTTTCCACTGCCTGCCACCTTTATTCCTTTCCCAACTTAACTCTCAAATTCATCCCAAGTGGTCTGCCTAAACTGTTTACTCATAAGCTGTGTTTGATGTTACATCCTCTTGTGATCTGGCCTCATTCTGACCGCTCTATTGAATCTTCCCTTGCTTCCTGAATACACAGCCTTCAAGCTGGGTTTCTGCACCGAGTGCTCTCAGTGTACTTTCCTCTTTTCTTCCAGATGATCCTTGTCTATTGTTTTTCTTTCCAGAGTTTGTTGTTACTGCTGTTATTTATTTTCAAAATCTGCAAACATTTTGAGCATGTTTTGTGACACCAGAAAACAGCAGGCAATAGGGAGAGAGCAATGAGCCAAACATACTTCTCTTCCTTAAGAAAGTGATATTCTCCCTAGGGAGGTTACCAAGGTCTTTGACTCTTACAATAGAATGTATGTTTTGATACACTGTAGTGAACCCGGAGTGGATTATAAAGGCACAAAGAGAATATGGCGAATTTATCAGCTTCAAAGGCTTTTTATAGTTCTTTTGTTTAAGCCACATCCAATAATTTTCTTCCCTTTCTATACCTTGGACAATCAGTTTCTTCAAGAATTACTTTTTTACCTGTTCTTTTCTAATGGTGTTACTATTTGTAGAAATCTTACCCTATCCGTATGTTACCTAACCTTCTCATGCATGACTCATGTCAGTAACCTCCCTCCCTCCCTCCCTCCCTTAACCTCCCCTCTTCTTTTTTTGACAGGATTTCTCTGTTTAACAGACCTAGATATCTGGAAACTTGCTTTGTAGACCAGTCTGAACTACAACTATCTGAGATCTGCTTGCCTCTGCCTCCTGAATCCCAGTATCAAAGGTTTGCACCACCATCCTCCTGCTAGCCTAGTTTCATTTCAGGACCAGTTGTTACATGCATTACCATTTAAAGAGCATGTTCCCTTGCTTTTCTGTGACACCCTTGTGTCCTTCTAGGCTTGCCTGATCTATTCAGTCTCCAACTTTGGGGAATACCACCACACTGTTTGTTTTTTTCTACCACCCATTAGGTAGTGAGTTACTTTACAGGCAAGCACTGCTCATTCCATTTGTTATTGAACTTTGTCTAGCATGATGAAGGCTTAATGATGCTTATAACTGAATGAACAAAGATAAAGAATTTTAACGGTTTTTATCAATAAAATGGGAATGATAGGTGATATGCAAGACCATGATAATGGGGAGAGACATCATGTTGACAATATTGAGGAAAAGAAGCAGTATATCATACTTTGTTGGCGATGTTGCTGAAGCTTGCAGTTAGAGAGATTTCGGTTGTATATGAAATGCTCACTGTTCGTAACAAAGACATTTGAGATTGCTTGTTGAACAGTGGGATGGGGATGGTACCGTTAGTACCCTGGATGTTGGGAAATGGAATTTTGGATATAATGTATCTGAGGCGAAAGTCCAATATCCAATTGGAAAAAAGTCCTACTACAAGAGTGAAGGGCAGATTTGTATAGGAAGATTTGGAGTACAGAAAAGCAAATTTAAATCAAACCAAAATGATTGAACATTTAATTGGAACACTTTTGTCATGAAATTCAAAATTGACTAAAAATATGGTCACAGGATCTGTATAACTGGGCAACATCAGGATATCTGAGATTCAGTGAGGTTCCAGCATTGATGGTGTACCAGAAGCCAGAGGCCTTGGACTTGACCGAATGCCCAATACACAATGAACACTTGCAAGTTACTATGTTAAGAGTATGCTATGTGATATACACAACAGCTTCCAGTGCCTTAAGGACAAATGAAGAGGGAATGGAGAAGTGGGAAAGATGGAGTAGCAAAGTGTTTCTTTCTTTCTTCTTTTTGCTTGTTTAATTTTTTGTTTGTTTTAATTAATATTCTTATTTGCATTTTAGTTTTTTATTTAATTTTTATTATTATTGTTTTAAGTTTTCCTTTGGGTAAGAATGCTATAAAAGTGAAGGGCAGTTATGGAGCGACTGGGAAATGAATGGGATTAGGGCACATGATGTGAAATTTCCAAAGAATCAATCAAAACAATGATCTGGTCAGTTAGATTAATCTTGAGAGTAGCCATGGTGTCATATTTCCACTTATTCAGGACCATGATGACAAAGGTCTTCGGTAAAGAGGGACCAACAGCGTAGAAGCACAGTTCAATCTGAAATGAGGTGGAAGGAAAGCATCACCAACTGACCACATTATCTGATTTAATCACAAAATTATAGCAGCTAGAACGATACGTGTGGGTCTTACACCTCGTAAAGGGGCACTTGCAGGAATTCGGTGAAAAGCACAAGAACGACCAAAAAAGTTGAGGCAGAGCAAAGATAAAGAATTTCACTTGGCTTTAACTTATTTTGCTTCTTTCATTTTTCTCTCTTTCTTTGAAGAGTTGAGGAAGGGCATTCTCAATACGTTCAGAGGCAAATAGAGAGTAGGCATGGGACTAGACAGGGATGCACAGGGTAACTGAACACAGCACAAATGTGCTAAGTGATTAGCTGGGCCAGTGCTGCTCAGCTGCTCATAGCCCACCCAGATGATACTCGCCACCCCAGACCCCAGCTAGTTCTTTGTTGAGGACATGGCGCTTCTTTGGTGGCCAGAGCTCAGGATTCTGTGGTAATTTTCTTCTTAAATTGGGGGATGTTCAAGCATGTAGAGATCTAATCCTTCCTCTGACCTTTACATACCTTCTTTTGTGGCTTTAAGAAAAACAGACCCAGGCTGCAAATGGAAACATGGCTTTTACAATCGAGAAATTGGCCAGGAGCACAGTGCAATTTGCAATCTTGGTTACTTTTACCATGTTTGATAACAGTTTTCTAAAAATCAAAACACGAAGTAAATACATGCTTCAATATATCCTTAAGGATTTTATTAAGCATAATAAAATAAAATTGAAATCTTTTATTGAAAATGAAGCGACTATGCATTTTGCTGTAATTGTCTCTGTGAATGCCAGCTCATTGATACCAATACTATTAATTTAACAGTGTAAGGTCTTATGAAGTGGAGCATTTCTATTGCTTCCTTTAAGAAAATTTCTTTTAAAAACCTGTAGCATGTGCCATTATGCATTTTCTGACAATGAAACAAATTGAATACTAAGTCAAATTTTATTTTAAACACCTTTACAAAATTTTAATTTTATTTAGGGAGCTGAATGATCATCACAGACATGACATGTTTGTCTTACAGGATTTCAAGACTGCAAGTAACCTATCAATGATTTAAGTCACTTCTCACACAACACAAAATGGTTGCTACTCTCCTAGTCCCAGATTTGGTTATAAATAAAAGAAAAATCACGTCTTTTTTACTACTTAGAAATACATACATTCATTAGCCTAGAAAAATGCTTAGAACCCTGTACAACCATCCAGTTCTTAAGGATAGGAATGTTTCTTGGCACTCTGGTAAGGGGATTAGCAAAAGTTGACAACATTCAGCATTTATGTGTCACAAAATCTCTTGATATGCACAATTATTTGTCAGGCAACAGGTTTGTATCTGTCTTCTCATCTCTAGGTGGATCTGCCTCCTATGGTCCATTCCTCTTAGGATATGATACTGTGGATTTAAAACAACACAACACAGGGAGCTTTGCAGACTGCTCTTATTCCTCTATCTTAAAACAAAACAAAACAAAAATCAACTTTGTTTAAAGACACATTTTTCTTTATAGAGTCACAGCAAAAATGAGGTAAAGGAGGATACCAATCACAGATACAGTGCAACAACTCTCTTTAAATTTGGGGAATTAACTTCAATTATTTATATAATCCTTGTAGTTGTTGTCAAGCACCAGCCTATAATAATTGAAATACATGTCATTTTAAAACTTTTAATTAGTTAACTGAAGACATATTACCAAGAACTTTGAATTCTATACACAGGTCTGATTTCTAGGCAGTTTAGATCTTCAACATTTAATAAACTAGATACAATTGTATTAGAGAATTGTGTCTCATATCCTAATTGAATGTGTAAGTGATTAGTTATTAAGTTTTTAAGGCTTTTAGTTTGAAAAGTGGACAAAACTCTTACCTCTTACATTTTTATTATAGAACATGCCATGAGTTTTTTTTTCCTGCTGTTTTTTGTTTCTCTTGGTTTGGTTTATTTTTCGTGAAATAGGTTTTTATTTGTAGCCCTGTCTGTCTTGGAACTCACTGTGTAGACCAGGCTGGCCTCAAACCCAGAGATCTACTTGCCTCTGCCTCCCAGGCTCTGGGATCAAAGGTATATGCCACCATCACTCAGTTGGAATGCATTTTTATTGACTAAATAAAGTTGAATTATACTTAGAAGATTTACAACCAGTATTTAATAGTTTCTAAAAACAAGTAGAGGCACAATCTTTTATCCATGAATAAAAATAAAATTTCAATGTGTTATAATAATTCTTAGAGTATTCCAGATACTTTGAAAGAAATAAAAAGAGCAAAAGTCTATAAATATATGATAATATTGATTTAAACACCTTTCAAATGCAACTTTGAATTATTTTTAAAATTTCCTCTGACATTTTGAAGGAATTTGGATTTGGAAATGTTGTATAAGATGAAGTTTGTTTTTTGAGAAGGCGCTTTCATGTTGTGTGGAGACTGTTTTGAAGTTAACACTGATTAAAAGACAGCTTCCTTTTACTGTGGCTGCATCCATCTGGACCAGCCAGCAATTAAAGGGTTATTTAAATGGAGAAGTTGAGCTTCAGATCAACATTTCCCAGTGGCACATATCTTTAGCAGTAAGTGTGGAAGCCAACTCGGAAGGAACATGTTTGAAGTGGCAGAACTAATCATGCAGAAGCAATTTGCGATTTTCTCTCTCAGGCCTGATAAAACAGAGCATTATGACATTGGCTGTGAGGAACAAGGTCAATTTACTGTGAAAAGCCAGCTATAGACTACAACTTCAAATAGACTTTTATCCTCTATAGCCAGAAACAGGATTTACCCTATTGCTTACACTACAGAATGGGCAAAATGAAGTGGACAATTCAATTAGGATGCACCAGTAATTGTCATGACTTCCCCCCAACTCTTTCAGATAATCGTCTTGTAATCAGAGCTGACAACGTCTCTACACCTATGAGAACAAAATATGAATGCTTGATTGCTCATGTTGTCTGCAATGAAATTTATTTTTTTGTGCGACTAGTTTAAATAATAGAAACCTGCTAATTATTTTCAAAATATTCAGCTCTTAACTTTCTTTCTTATTATTTAATTTGGGGGCTATAAAATAAATTTGTTTCTCCAGTACACTCAGGATTGGCTTTACAAAATACAACATATTAAACATATTAGTGAAGGTTTTCCATTTAGCATTTGAGTGATGTTCTACATGAGTGGTTATCATCATTCTCATGAGACATTTCGTAAAATGATTCCACCTTCTCTGATGAACTGGTGGCAAAGTATCATTAAATTTTTTAAAGTTATTATATTTATGGCAACAACTAATATATATGATCTTGGTCGTCACGGTAAATAAACAGTTTACTACCTCAGCGGGTAGTAAACTTGCCTTGCTGTATTTTCTGGCTGATGTTTGGAGAAGATTGTTTTTAAGAAAAATGAAACAGGGGTGTACCTTGATTAACTATTCAAGCATTCAGCCATCTAGAATAGCCATAGTTAATGCATTTAGCTTTATTAAGTCCACCTGATAGACTTTCTGTAGCAACAATTTATATTGATAATGGTGTCAGTAATAAATTATATTCAAAATATCATGAAACTGGGATGAGACTTGTTCCTGGAACCCAAGGTACAAAGTAAATAAAAATATGATTAAATGCCACATTTGGAGTTGTTTATAAGAAGAGATATGCAGCTGGAGAACAACAGCTCTAAACATTAATGTGTTGGTCAGTGGCTTCTGGATTATGGACTAGTGGTTCTGCCAAAAATTTGGCAGGTGAAGAAATGACATGGTGTTGACATTCTCAGGACATTCAGGAAGCCAGACTTTAATGTTCTCATTGTCTCATGAAGATGCTGAGCAAATGCATCTCTAGGCCAAGGATCACTGGGGTCCCACTTTGCTGACCCAATGATTGACAGTAACACAATGTTCTTTTAGTTTATTACTCGGGGTAAAGGACAGAGAAAGCATGTGACCCAGGACAAAACTGAGGAGGAAGAAAATGAGATAAGAGGTACTCATTTTAAAGAGAAAGGTCAAATCACTTAATTGTTAGGATGCTGTTTAAAAACTCAACAAAATTTGAAAATGGATGTGAGTTTATATTTCTCACAGAAATTAATCATAATGAAATTATGTTAGACTGTTTTAAGCATGTGAGGATAAACTAACTTTTCTTTTTCAATGTAAGCATTATAGATTATTTACATATTTAGATATTTCTTTCTGTAGTAGGATAGCTACTCATATATAGGTGCTCTCCATAATTCCGGGGATATTGTGAATTTGTAATGGAGCTGGAAGGCTGAAACATATCTCTGTTATTATAGAATAATTCCTTCCCATTTTGTAGGATGAAATATAATCCAGTTAGTAATTTATATATGCTACAATTTTTCCAAGTAATATTTTATATTCTTTAAAGTTAGGAGATTTTGGGGGTATCTATTTGGCTGAAATTTTAATATGTTCATATTATCCTGTAAATGTATAATTATGCACAATAAGTTGTTTAAATATAATACGGCATCATTTGACATTCACAGTTCTCAGCTTTCATGGAAGGAAACTGATGAGTATCAAACACATTGTGATTCATCTTGTGCTTTTCCATGTGAACTAATTTGAGGCTAGAGCTATGGCTCAGAGGTTAGTAGCACTGTTGCTCTTGCAGAGGACTCATATTCTATTCCCAGCATTCAGAGGGCCACTCACAACTATCTGCAAGTCCTATTCGCGGGGATCTGATGCCCTCTTCTGAATTCTATGGGCACCAGATATGCATGTGGTACACACATATTTACGCAGGCAAAGCATACACATAAAATAATACAAATACATGTTTGAACATGTAAATTAATTCGCGTGATGTATTGTCTCACCATACCACTTGGGAAGTAAAATACGTGTTCTATTTATTGATGTCCTTAAATCCACTTTACTGATTCACTACAAGTTTTGGGGTAGCTGTAGCTTTGAAATATTTTTTCCTATTTTATTTTACTCAGATCATTTCTTTAATTCTCCATGTTATTTACATAGACCTTAAGTTTTAGAATTCTTTTATGTGTCTGTGTATCGGAGACCAATTTCTCAGTTTCATTTTAGTACAAACATTTTAGTGTTATGTTTATGAATTTTACAAATGTATTTTTACAAATTATTATTAAATCATTTGCATCTTAAAAATCAGTGTAATGGCAAGTTAATATTGAATAAAATTTTACCTAAAATAATGTTATATATAAATATATGTTTAAATTAAATAGTTAAAGAAAACAAATATGATACAGTGATATTAGCATAATATTTTGTGTCAATATATTCACTATATTTAAGCTGTCAAATTCATATTCAACTGTAATCCAACTACTGTCACCATGAAGAAGTCTGAAGTGCCTTCTTATATTGACTCCTTGACATTTTATGTTTAATCAAACCAAAGTCAAACTTCTTGAAGATTTAAGTTCCTGATTTTTTTCTTGGGTGTATGTTTATCTTCAGAAAGAGATCACTGCTGTTGTACACATCTTGCATTTGGATAATCTAATCATGACAAGTTAATACTCTTGATTTAGTGTCTAAATAAGATACAACTTCAGGCTTAGTAATTATCTAACAAGTTATGAAATTATTTCACTTTATAACCTACTGCAGCAATGATAGTTGTCTTGCATAATATAGTTTAAGTGCTTTCAAAATTGCACACACACCTTCGAAAAGAGTCGGATTTATAAGAGAAACTAGCAATCTCTGACAAAGTCAACTTTCTGCTTTCATTGAGATGCAGCCAATGAACAGATATTAACCTTGTCTTCATTTTGAGGCACAGGATTCTTTCTCATTTCTTACAGCTGAATTGACAGAGTGCTGTCTCTATAACAATATAATACAACAAACACACAAAGGTAAGACATCATCAACTCCATTTCTACTGTCACCCGAGATACGAATCTTGCCTTATTGGAAAATGTGAAACTATTAGAATAATCTGGATCCCAGGGAGAGTTCTTGAATATAACAAGAATACAAAGCTGCTTTTCATGTTTAAACAACAAAATGTCTTCATGAGCCAGTTCACAAGAAAGTATGAAGCTGAAGCACTAGGTATAACATTAATACTATCAAATGAAAATAATAGAAGTTATTTTTTGAAAATATGTGTGCAAAATATAATTTTATAATATCTGAGAAATTTTCAGTAAAAAATGAGAACACAAGAAATAATTTCTATATCAGAAAGTGAGAAGTAGAAATGACCCAGCCATATTAACTTATAGATTAGAGACAATAACCACAAGGCACATTCTGTTCCTATGTCACAACTTCTGTGCTGAAACCTTGAGGAAAACCTTTCTCCTTCTATTGAGATATTCAGGCAAAGATTTCCCACTCTGTATATGAGTGGGAAAGAAGGAGGGAGAGGAGGAAGGGAAGGAAGAAAAAAGAAGGGGGGGTCAGTTAAATTTCGGCTCTTTGTTTTAAGAGTAGAAATGATAATGAGAAGAAAAGAACAAAGAAAAAACAAATTATGGGTTTTTCTTTCAGAAAAGTTACAGCAGAAAAACAGCTGGGGCCAAGATACTTAAAACAGAAGCATGCAAAGTCAACTGAAATTTAAAAATGTTACCATCTCTAAGTTTTTATTTTTTTATTTCAGACACTTTTTTTATTGTTATTAAAAAATTTTCCAC
>LOJH01065732.1:3717-14147 GCA_001685095.1 Ellobius talpinus | reverse complement strand
GAAGATCTGAGAGTAAAACAGTTCCACTGGTCAGCCTTACAGACCAGATTATGGAAACACACACCTTTAATCCCAGTAGCCACACTAGTTGCCATAGAAAGTGGTGGTGCATACCTTTAATCCCAGGCCTAGAGAGGAATATAAGACGGGAGAAGACAGCTCTCAGGGACGGTCTCATTCTGAGATTACTGGAGGCAGGATCACCATTTTTGGGCTGAGGTCAAGCTAAAAGCCAGGGCTGGCTGTTTTGCTTTTCAGGTCCCCAATTTCTGACCCTGAGTTTTTATTAATCGTGCTTCATTTAATCATGCTTCACGTCCCTTTCTTTAAGATACCAGACTATTATGAATTTTCCAGTGAAATGTGCATTGCTATAAAGGACATGCTCCACATATAGTGTATGTTAGACCCTTAAAGGAATCACAGTTTTAAATCACCTATTAGGAGACAAAGGAAGGGGATGCTGGAAATTTTTGTGGAATTTGTAGGTAAGAAGAGACATGTCTAGTCTTTGGGGTTCTGTCCTGAAAAAGTGAACATCATTGGGTAGATCATCCCCAGGGGATCTCACAACTATGGAGAGGGGAGGCAGGAGGTCATTTTGGGGACTGGGAAAAAGGAACTGTCCAAAGGAATGATAAAGATGCTACCATCAAATGCATTTATAACTTATCAGTTTTGCAATATGTAGTCTTATAGGAAAGATAAATTCTTAAAGAATCTATTAGGAAAGTAAACTGAAATAAAAAGTAAACTCATTCAGGCCTCTGATCCATTTTTAATTTGATTTTTAAATGTTTTTGCAGGAAGAGACAGGTCAAATTTCAATCTGCATAGATATCCAGTTTGTCAGTACCATTTATCAGAGAGGTGCTCTGTTCTCTATTCCCTTTTGTTTGGGTGTGTGTATTATGTGTGTTTTGTGTATGTGTTAATGTGAATATGTTCACAAATACAAGTGGAATGAACAGCATGTACATGTGTGCATGTATGTGTGTGCATGTATGTTTGTGTTTGTGCATGCGCATGTGTATGTAGAACCTAGAAGTGGATGTCACATGTTTTGAGTTGAATGTGCAATTTCCACTATAACACCAGGTCCATGTTTGGGAAACTTATGGAACCTTTAGGAAATGAAGATTTGCTAGAAGAAGTAACCTTTTAATGGTGGGCTTGAAAGTGTTATAATCTGGCCTAGTTTTCTGATCATCCTTTCTGCTTCTCGACTGACTATATATAAAGCAATGAGCCAACCTCATTCTCCTGCTGCCATGCCTTCCCTACCACAATAAACTGTGTCCCCTCTCAAACTGTAAATCAAAATAAATGCTGCTTTATTCAAGGTGTTTTTATCAGAAGGGAAACAAAACTAATACAGGTATCATTCTCTATAGCCCCTACCTTATTTATTGATACAGGGTTCCTCAACTTGGCCAGGTGATCAATGAAGTCCAGGGTCCTGGCTGTCTTCACTCTATCCACCACACAGTCTCCTGTCATCAGGGTTACAGAAAAATATCACCACACCCAGCTTTCACATGGGTTTTGGAGCTTTGAACTTAGGTCACCGTATTTTCACATCAGGCTCTAACGGAGTCATCTCTCCATCTCCAGTTCTTCATTCTCATTCTTGGCACCTTTGTCAAGAATCAGTTGGCAGTAGTTGCCTGGCTTATATTTGTGGGGTCTGTTCCACTGGCTTTGGGTAATGATTACCTAAATTAGTCTATTATTAAAGAAACTCAGGAGTCAGACATGGGAATAAAACCTGATGATCAGAAAAGCAGTGAAATGGCCAGTGACCTCCTCTCTCTCTCCTTTCTTGAATACAAAAGGCTGTGTATCTTTTTAAGCCCCTCCTTACTACTTCCTGTTTCTCTCTCTATGTCCTGGGTCCTCCAAAACCTCTATGGCTAATTCTGGTCATCTAGCAGCTAGCTCCACTTTCTGATTTATGGCCAACTTTCATTGGCAGTTTTAGGAATGTCAGAGTGTGATCAAAATATCTCATAATATCTTTGTGACCTTTAATGCTAGTATGGATAAAAAAACTTAACATTAACGCTGTGAAGCTACTAGAAGAAAACATAGAAGAAACATTTTAATACATTAGTTACTCAAAAGTAACACAAAGTCAAGGACGGAGAAATGAGATTATATCAAATCAAAAAGCTTCTATGCACCAAGAAAACAATCACCTAAATGGACTGTCAGAAAATATTTGCTAAAAATTTGTCTGAAAAAGGATTAGTATCCAGAATATATATGGAAATCAAAAATTAACAAAGAATAGGCAATCAAATTTTAAAAATAGGCAAATGATCTGAATACTCATTCTTAAAAGAAGCATACAAATGGCAAAAAGAAAGAGAATGCTTGATACTGTTAGCCATCACAGAAATTCAAATCAAAGCAATTAGGTATTATTTCACCCCAGTTAGAGCTAATACAAAATGAGACAGAACAAAAATTACTAACAAAGATGTGGAACAAAAGGGACTCTTACACACTGTCAGTGGGAACGCAGAATTAGTACAGCTCTTTGGAAAACAACATAGAGCTCCTTGCAATCTCGAAAATAGAACCACCCTATGACCCTATCCCACATGTGGATGGACACACACAGGGCAAGGGGAGGGGGAGACTGCTTTTGTGTTGAGTGAAAAATAAATGATGACTAATGGGCAGCCTATTGAAGACTGGAGATAGTTCCAATGGATTATGGCTTATAATTCAACCATTACTGAGATATGTGGTCTTGCCTCCAGTTTTCTTAACTAATGTGTTGGTGGAGGCTGCTTGTTTGTTTCCCAGCCACTGGGACCCAGAATAATCACTCAGAAACTATATTAATTACAACACGGCTTGGCCTATTAGCTTATGCATATTTCTAGATAACTCTTACATCTTAAATCAACCCATCTCTATTAATCTGTGCAGCACTATGAGGTCATGGCCTACTAGCAAGGTTCAGCTCTCTGTCTCCTCCAGTGGCTACATGGCATCTCACTGACTCTGCCTACTCTCTCTCTCTATTTTTCCAGTATGGCTATATTCTGTTAAATCATTGGCTAAACCAGCTTCTTTAGTAACCAATGCAATAAAATATATTCAGAGCATACAGAGGGGAATCCCACATCATAATGTATGAGCTCTTCTAAGATATTGGCAAGTCAGACAAACACTTAGGTTTACTTCCAATTCATCAGAGGGGTTAAGAGAGATTTTCCTTGATGAGGTTAGTGTACAAAGTACAAAGAACAAGGTGGAAAACTTCAAGACTTTGGAGTGTATACACTTTTTTTCCACTAGGAATATTTAGATATTTTAAAGAGGGAATGGAGAGATTGTTTAGTAGTCAAAAGCACTTGCTGGTCTTGTAGAAGATCTAGGGTTAGTTCCTAGCACCCACATAGTGGCTCACAGCAATGTTTACCAGTTCCATGAAATTTGACACCCTCTTCTGGCCTCCTCCTCACGTGCAATTGGCCAGTGATACACATAAATACATGCAGGCAAAAATCCTCATATTTATAAAAATAATAAACTTTAGAAAGCTCAAAGAGCAGAGGGAGGTGAGAAAATAGAAAGCAGAGACCAAATCTGGCCTTAGCTTCGAGGGAGGCAGCCTGGTTAGGGTCTAGGGTCACACAGAATTGAAGGGTGGCTGGGAACCAAGTGAAAGGAACTGCAACTTGACACCCAGCAGCTCAAAGGATACAAACACATGGGCACAGAGGTGTGAGCACAGTCTATTAAAAGCCATGTAATTTGAAGCATTTAAAAAAAGCTGTAAAGCCCTAACAAACATTACTATTTTTATCCTATGGTTCAGTAAAGATGAAACGATTGCAAAAGATAAGTCAGGATAACCCCATCAGGGAGCGACTTGACAGCTGTCCTCCCTTTACCCAAGGGAGCATGCCCTTGGCACTTACAGAAAATGTGCCTTTGCTTCTCCTCATGTGTCTGACACTCTATCACATTTGGGGCATTCACCTTCTGTTTTTGATGTCTGGATGCTTTCAATGACTCCGAACCCCAACCATAAAGGCTAATGCAATAGCAGGACTTGAGGCATTTTTCATCAAGAAATCTCTCAACTTGTGCTTCTAAAGTTTAGAAAGATGTATTTCTGAAGGGCACAGATTTCCTACATCTACTCTCCCAGTTGTTGAGTGCCTTGTCCCAGTGTGCTGATGTGATCACATTCCATTACCATAAATTCGATTGTTGGAGAATTTGTTTGCAATTCTTCTGCCCCTGGGATGCACCATTACATTGAGAACAGGCTGTTTGCAGCCAGTTGCTTTCTTTCCTTTTGTCGATGAGTTCTCTGAACTTCTCTCTGCCTCTATGATGCTATTATTCCTTTTTAATAGCTTTTCATTTTCTCAGCTATTAGCAGTTGTGCCACTGTCCAGTGGCTGTTTTTCTGCTAACAGGCAGACATTAAATGCCAGTCATAGAAGAATGCCTGTGTTACCCATCCCTCCTTTGTGTATGTGTTCAAAAGATTTGCTTGTCTTTTTTCTGCATGCTTATTGTCTGTCCTCATGGGCTCCTGTGTCTTTCCCTTCGATCCTCAAAGCTGCACATATTCTGAGCAAGGCAGGTTATGATAGTCCTTCATAATGATGTTAACCCAACATTCCCTCTGCTCTGTCTGGAGCCTCAGTTTAGAACACACAAAGTGATGTTTATCTTTTCTTCATTTTTAAAGAAAAATTTAAAAAATGGATTTTGTTGCTTTGAAACTTACAAGTTGGAGGCTGAAGCAAGATCACTCAGCTGTCCTCGGTTACAAACAGTAAGTTCTAGAACAGCATGGGCTTTAGAGTAAGACCATGTCCCAAAACAACAGGAAAAAACAAGAAACATCAGCAACATAAAAAATATAGAGTAGGGGTCAAGTTCTCTTTGAACCTCTACTATTACACACTTGAGCTCAGACACAAGGCTGAGAGCAACTCTGCTAGTGACAGGTTGGGTGGCCCGAGCTAGTATTTCAGTTTGGCTCTACTTCATTCCCTTCCAAGTTCTTTTATAAAATTATGTTACCAGTTCTTTGAGAATTTCATGAAATGTATTTTGATCATTGTGTGCTCCCAAGATTCATACTCAACTCCCTACTGTGAATTTCTTGTCTTAAAAGCACAAAAACTGGAGAGTCCAGTTGGTGTTACCCCTATAATGCTTGGTGTAGGACCCTCCTCTAGAGCATGACAGACCTATCATGCACCCTCTCTTAAAAAAAAAACTGATTCTCCCTTCCTCAGAAGTCATGAACTGTCTATAGAGCCTATATCAGGGGTGGAAGCTCATGAAATCCTTCATACTCCACAGCAGAATGCTGACTGGCTTAGTAGCAGGTCTATTATATTATAGGCAACCACAGTTGCTTTGAGCACATGAAAGCACTGGTCCTGTCATGACCAGAACATACTGTTTCACTATGGTCCTCCCTGAACACTATCTCTTACATTATTCCCATTACTTTTCCTTGATGACCCCTGAGTCTGGGGTGGGCTTGGGGTAATAAGATGAATGAGATGGGGGCAATATAGATGTAGTTGTGACTGAATACATTGACACATATTCTCTGCTCTTTAACCATCTTCTGCATTTCTTATCTGAGAAAAGAGATGATCGAGCCTAGTAACATCCAACCACATCTCTAACTCCAGCAGTATAAAACAATAGAAGCAGTTAGAGAGAAAGTCATTATCAGTGTCGCTCAAAAGGCTTAACACAACACATCATCTTGTGCCGAACACAGTAACAGCTGAATAATTCCAGATACTAAATTTGACTTGAAAGATAATGATATACTCAAAATGCTCTCAAGACATTCTTTGTACCCACCGGATGCTGATCTCAGTACCAGGGAATTTGACTAGCAAGGCATCAAAGAGGTTAAGGTAGCCACATTTGGGTATTTCGGTTAATTGTAAACTGTGACAACCATAACTAGAATTCAACTAAAGAGCACCTCACTGGATGCTTCCTGAAATTGAGTATGGTTAGCAAGCATGCATGTTAGCAAATTCTTTAAAATATTCTGAAATATGACAGTCTCTTTAGAGTGAGAATCTTCTCCTAGCTCCTATTTCCATTATAAATACCATAAGGACCTGATGTGTGAATTCATATAATTAATCTAAACATTGTGGACAAGAAATTTAACTTATGTAATCATATTGCATGACAATTGTGTTGCATTGCTATCCACAGTTAATTTTTTGCCAAGTAGATCTGTGTTGATGTGGTTTCAAGAATTGCTTTCCAGAGGCAGTTTTTCTCTTAATTTTCATTGTTCTTTAGAGTCAATGCTGTCATTTTGCAGAGAAAAATTCATCAATAAAGATGGAAAAAAATTGCTGTCTTTTTGGTACATTTAATATAAGCTTAATATNGTCTTTTTGGTACATTTAATACAAGCTTAATATTGTCAGAAAGATCTACACACATGAACAAGCATGAAGAGTCACCTTTGTTGTTTTAGTTTGTTTATTTTGGAGATATGGAAGGATGCATCCTATAGATTAATCTCTCCTGGAACTCATTGTGTAGCCCGTGGTGGCCTCAAACTCAAGGTGATTTTCTTGACTCAGCATACATAGTGTTGGCATTACAGATGTGTATTGCCACAGCCAGCTAACTGTCATTAATTATTTACATTTAAAATCAATATTACTGTACTTATAAACTCAATAATTTAACTTTAGTATAGAAGGAGTACAAATAGGGTCTTTTTGTAACAGAAGGGTTGATGTGGTATGAATAAGAAGGTTGCATTTTTACTTCTAAAACTGTATTCTCTCAATCTTATCTCCTTGAATTCAATAGTACTTCCTTCAGATAGGAAGATGTACAAACAGAAATATGTTATATTCATAATATATATACTATCATATAATTTAATATATACATATATATTCCTTTTTATCAAGGGAATAGGTATACTTTACATTATAAGTGACTTGATCTAGACATTAGGAGAATTGTCCTGTTGGTAAAAGATCATAATCTCGGGAAGTGAAAGAATCAGTTGTCTTTTGGTGAGGCTTTAGAAGAAAGAAAAGTTCTCAACCTGAGTGGATTGGGGCAGGTTAATAATTCTGAGTCTTCATCTGTAAGATGAAGGAATCTCTGGATGTCTAAGATTGAATACTAGTACCTCCCTCAGACTGTCTGGCTGAAAATGGTGCTGCTGGAATGTAAAGCTTAAGGAGAACTTGGCAACTGCAAGCTCTGCCATTTGTTCTCTCATAATCCCTCCTTGGGCTTTGAACTTGACTGATAAAGCTGAAAGTAATACCAGAATTGTCGCTTTCTGAAACTCTTCTATTTAAGCTACTCTCCATTCACAGATTTCCATTGCAGTTGCTGCTATCAACCCTTGTGCTTGTATACTTTTTATTTTCCATCATTCCTGACTGGATGCACACTATGGAAATCTGCAATAAAGGAAAGCTATCTGTCCTCAAAATTCTCAGATGGTTTGGGTAGTTAAGGAAGGCCTGTTGGCCCATTCTTGCTTGATGTTCTGATGTTGCTATTAGTAAAAGCACCTAAGTGTTTGCAACTTCCTCAAAAACCTCTCCTTGACTCATCCCAGAGAAATTCATAGGAATATCAACTGCAGAGATATGAACTCTTGTTCATCTGTGTTTGTTGCTGTTCTAGTCTCAATAGTTAGAAAGTGGAGACAACCTAGATATATATCAATTGATGAATGAATCATTAAAATGTGGTACATACATATAATTCAACTATAAAGAAAATGAAATTATATAATTTTCAGGTAAATAGGTGGAGTGGGAAATAATCTTCCCATATGTGGATGCTATGTTAGAATCTTTAGATATGTGTATTCACACACACACATTGGAGCCCTCACAGGAGGTAGGAAAATGGTAAGGAGCCATTAAGGAAGGATTTCAAGAATATTAGAGGAATAGAATATATGTTATGAAGAGATTAAAGAGGAGTAAAGACAGACACAGGAAGGACTAAGTGGGGGAATGGAGTACAAGTTAGAGGAGAAAGTATGGGGAGGAAAACTAACATTGAAGACCTTTTAAATGGCATTGACTTATAATGGGTATTTTAATTCCCCTGATACTATAGGCTATCAAATAAAATAAAAAACCAAGTGCCAGGTATGGGTTACCTCTTTTTGAGTTGTTGGCCAATGGGGTACGTAGACCCCCATCAAACATTACAGACTATTGCTATTTTTCTTAGTTACCCTTTAAAACTTGATGGCAAAACTCTATTCCTAAACATGTCATATAGTTGAGCCATAGGCTATGGAGAAATCTAGTGGAACCATTCCGAAGCTTCCCTCCCATCTGGCTAGTTTTCATCATGCTAGAAGGTGCTATTGAGAGATAATAATACTCTACAGTGTTATCCAGCTCTGAACTCTGGGAACTATAATAATGTGTCCACTGGTGTCATAATGGCATGAATGTCATAGGAATAACTAAGTACTTTCTGATTGGATTTTAAGCCCACTTCACAAGATGGAACTCATGCTTATTACTGCTAATTAGACAAAACTCTGTGACTGGCTAGATCATAGGCCTCAGTGGAGAACCTAGTATTATCATTCTACTAATTGGACAGAGTAATAAACTGACCCCCACATTCTTATATTTTTTACCAGTAGATCAGTGCAACTCTCAGCTCCCATTAGAGAAGCTTCCTTTTGCCACGGAGCAAGGCTAGTATGGAGATTCACATTACTAGTCATAGTGCAAAGTGCAAAGACTACAGGGTCTCAGTTCTAAGTGGGACAACTGTAGGGTAGAAAGGGTGTAAAATCCAAAGGTAGTGGACACTTGTAGCAGAGCAGAATTTGCCAATTTTGGTGACGCTGTTGCACACATGAACTCAGTGATTGTTACTGCTTACACGGGCAAAGTCAATCCCAGCATAAACAGTGGAGGGTCTCATAATGTTCTACCCCAGATTGAGGAGCTACTAGCCATTGGTGGCCACTGAAGGAGGGAGAATTAGCTTTATTCAGAAATGTAACACCTAAGAGGCTACCCATGTTCCAATAGTCCTGCATCCATGCTTATTCATACATGCAGCACTAAGTGGGCTCTGTGGGCTAAGAAAAAGATACAGCACAATGAAATATTTGATAGACATGTGACACTTGATAATATTGTTGTCATTATTACTGGGAACTTCCACTCTGCCTTTTTCTATCTTGCTTGTCTCCATGGAGCTACAGACATTGTAAGTGATAAGGCAGAATAAAAGGTAAGCAATGCAACCCATCCAGACCACGTGGGAAATAAGGTTATCTGAAATTTCTTTTAATAATGCAGAAGCAGAACTGTTGAAATAAAGGTTTTGATGAATTAGATTTTAAAGGGCAAAACAATTCTCCATGCTCAAACATAAGTTGAATTAGCTCCTTCCTCAGCATGTTTGTACTCTTATGTGCATCCAATGTAATGTCTTCTAGTAGTGTATGGTTCATTAAAATTAAGAAAATTGACAGGAAAGCTACTTATTTTAGACCATTAGTAAAGAAACTTATCATTAAAGAGAACACATTGCATTACACAGACAAGACAATAAGGTTATCAAGAAAAAGTCCTTTCTCAATTTTTTTCAAAGTTAGAATATTTTATGGAGCTTTTTAGATGTTGGAGTTCGATAAACAAATTCAATGCATCCATGGTAGCTATAATATTTTTTAAATATATGAATTAAACAAAAAAACATTTTAGGAAAAATGTACTGGCTCACTAACAAACACCACTGTAGTTTGTATTTTTTCATCTTGACAATCCACTTTCTGCCTGTTTTGTATTCATAAGACCAGAGAAGTGGTCATAAATTATTGCTTTGCCTCATTGTGCCTGGATTATGTGAGGAATACTTTGGAGTCACACTGACTCCCCTGTTGATCACAGCAAAGGACTATAAATCTGTCAGCAGGGTGATTCCCATAGCATATGGCTTGTGTGTGAGGGAAATAGCTTACATTTAGCTCTGTCCAGCTGTCCAGAGCTCAAAAATGTCAACAACATATTTCAGGGACGATAATCTAGAAAATAGATTTAGAAAGCACCAGCAAAAAAGTACATTAATCTGTATTAGATTCAAATCCATAGAAGTCAGTTGCCTATTTCTCAGAACAGATATTAAATAATTTCTGTCCACCAGAATTCTGATTAGAAGAGGATAATATTGACTGCTGCCTATATTATATGGATGGCATCTCTGGTTTAAGTGTATGATGCTAAACTTTCTGATAATATTGACTGTTGACAGAGTTTTCTGTCCTGCCTGGTCCCCGCAGTCATTAAGTCCCAAAGAAATCACACAGAGGTCTACATTAGTTGTATACTGATTGGCCTAGTAGCTCAGACTTCTTATTAACTCTTATAAC
This sequence comes from Ellobius talpinus, assembly GCA_001685095.1. Lineage (NCBI taxonomy): Eukaryota > Metazoa > Chordata > Mammalia > Rodentia > Cricetidae > Ellobius > Ellobius talpinus. The sequence goes on along the minus strand of LOJH01065732.1, from coordinate 3,727 downwards.
TTATATTAGC
>LOJH01065730.1:0-18828 GCA_001685095.1 Ellobius talpinus | reverse complement strand
GAGGGAAGGAAGGAAGGAAAAGAAAAAATAGAAAGAGGTTGTTGAAAATGACTGAATCATGCAAAACTGATTTAAAGTTGGCTACATAGCACAGCAGTCCAGCTAGGGGAAGAGGAGACTCTATCCATTCAGTCAGCAGTTTCTCTGTGCAACGTTAAAATGTTAAGACGGATCTTTTGAAAAGCCTGGTGGGAGGAGATTACCTAGACGGGTGTAAGAACGAAGCCAGAAATGATGAGAACTGGAGTGTGCTGTGGGGCAAACTGGGGAAGGGATAATGGCAGGGCTGGGACCAGCTGTTGCTGGAGTGTTTAACCGCCACCTCAGACTGGGCCTTATCTGAACAGAGGCAGATGAACGACTGGAGGATGAGCCTCTTCTGACTCAGACACCCTACGTGGGCATGGGATGCTTTGTCTATTAAAAGTGAAATCAGTAGCTTGGAGAAGTGAATTAACTCTCACAGCACCGGAAGGTGTTTACTGAAGTCTCCCCTTCCCATATTTCATCACTGAGTTGCAAATTTCACACCGTCTTCCCACGTAGGAAGATGTCCCAGTGTGTTCAGCTGCCTCCTTAGCTGCCAGGTAGAGCATCCAGGCCATCAGCTTTTGCGCTCTCTCCCTCCTTCAGATAGCTAGTGCTCATATTCAAACCACAAGTTCTATTAGAAGCAGAGGGGAACAAAAGTCTAGAAAGCAAGTGTAACATGCTGTATGAATGACATGGTCTTTCTTCTTATACGAACCTTACACAGTCACCTAAGAAAACCACCCTCTTGCTACTTAATACAGCCATCTATTTTCCACACATGGAATTTTCTTTACAGTTCTGGATTTTCTTAATTGATGCTAACAGAGAAATGTAGCAAGAATCCATTTGGGCCAGTATCCAATGGCTACAGATCACTTCATCAGTCTTTTGGGCAACATAACTCTGGCATTTCTACCTCTGGTGGTTCTGTTTTACTATATCCAAACTACTTGAACTTACTGGATAACGTGGCAATTTGTAGTGCCACTTGAGGCTAGCACAGTCAGGATGGTTAGAACGAGGTGGGCTTTCTGCATGGCATTATATGCTGGAGCGCTGTGGCCCTCGGCATGCGGAAGCCTCATTTACTTACCTACAAACACCCTGGTGCCTGCTCCCCTGTGCACGTGTGCACCTCATAAAAGCAATGCAGAGGATTTGACCAAACTTTCTTTTTGAAAACCATACATCATCTTCAGCTTGTCAATTGTCTACTGCGATTTAGGTTGGGGGAGGGTGAATTTTCTTGAAAAGGTTAAAGCGTTAGTCAAAGCCAGCTGGAAAGACTTCATGATTGAAATGCAAGCAGAGAAGGAGTCAGAAAAAACCAAAGTCACACTGTAGGGGAGGGAAGCTGGAAAGCCTGGGGAGCAAGGCTGTCTAAGGGCTTGGCTGTAACACACTAAGAAAGACAGTTTGTATGAGAATTACTGTCTACATGCCCTCAGATGCTTTCAAGTTCATCTTTTTATTTTTTTTTGAACTACTGATTATCAAGTATACATGTGTGTGGTATATGAGTGTGTATGAATGTGTTTGTTCAAGTGTGTGTGTGTGTGTGTCTGTGTGTGTGTGTGTGTGTGCAAGGCATGGGTTGATTTTGGGTGTTGTCCATGGCTCTCTACCTTAATTTTTGAGACAAGGTCCCTTGCTGAAGCTAGAGTTCACTGGTGGTTAGAATGGCTGCCTGCCCATGAGTCCCTGCTGATAACCCCTAGTGATCCTTCTGTTTTGCTTTCTTAAAGTAGAATTATACACTCCCCTATGCCATGCCCAGCTTTTTATGTGCATGCTAGGGAACGCTAGTACCAAACTCAAGTCCTCCTGCTTGAATGACCAGCTCTACTCACTGGGCCATGTCTCCAGCCGGGTTAATTAGTTATGAGACACTCTACACTATCCCATCATTCAGTTACTCATGAGTCATAGACTGAAAACCCTGGGACAGGGGTTGCAGTTCCTAGATCAGCTCCAGGGATGCTGCTTTGTGTGTGGCGCTCGGTCTGGTTATTTGTAACAGCATTTACCTCTTCCTTTTTGGAGGCGGGCTTGTCATCTTGGGACTTTTGAGCTTGCCCTTTAGTTCTCTTTTCTTCATCCTTTTCCTTTTCAAGAATGGTGAAGGTCACTCAGGTAAATAGAAGCCCTTCTAGCTTGCAAGAGTGAGAAGGTGCTCAGATCACTCCGTGTGGGCTGTGATGTTTCTGTGGCTGCCCTAATGCCACACTCAGAGCCCCGGGTGCCCGTGGTTCCTGGTGCTAGTGGTTCTATCAGCAGGTGTGCAATGTCCCACCCCACCCTAATTATTTTCTCCCGTGCCTCCCGTTGTGCTCACTGAAATCTAGCATGACAGCGTGTTCCAGGTGTGTGTCTACATCCTGCCCATGATCTTCTCAACTACAGCCAGGTGCGTGAGCCCTTGACCCAGAAGCAGGGGTGAAAAACAACATCGGCACAATGCAGTGACAATGGGTTCACTCTGGAAAGGTGACCGTGCAAACGTGTCTGTTTCCTTTACAACGCTTACAAGGGATTTTTATGCAGCCTTGCAGACAGAGAAGAAAAGAAAACTCACAAAACTGTATTTTACACTTCATTTCCCAACTACTATTCGTATCCTTCCTAGAGCCCCGTAAACTTGTGCTACCCTCATGGCGAAAGGAGCAGACTGCATGCCCTCAGTCGTCTATCAATGGTGAACTGGCACTACCCCTGCCGAATGACTTCCTGCAAGTCTACATTAAACCCGGGTCTACATGATGGCAAGCCAGGCTTTAGAAGCTGATGTTTTTGTCGGGGAAGGAGTTCCAATCGTCTCCTTTCACTCCTTTATTCAGTTGATCTCAAAGGATTTATATAGTTTTGTCTTGATACTAGTGTCTGAACTTAATCTTTATTTCTACTCCCCAACCCCTAATTCTATAATTAAAAAAAATTACTATAGAACACCAGAGCAAGGTGAGAAGTCTGGGCCTCTTGCCTCATGTACACCCAGGAAAGATGTCAGAAAGAAGGGGTTCAGATGCAGACGCAGAAAAGCTGACACAGCCCCACCACACATTCATCATCTTTGGGCTGATTCATTTTTTTATAGCCATAACACCCAAGCACAGAGCAATTGATTCCTCTCCGGTTGGCCCATCAATTTGGTTGACTGATTGCGTACTTGGCCATGGTTCGATTGCATCATGCTTGGGTGTTGCTATGGCCTAAAAAGAATGAACAGCTCGCCAAATGATCAAGCAGGTGAGGGGAAGTGCAGGAGGGCCTCAGCCCCCCGTTTGGTGTGCATCGCATGTCTCATGAGTCGCAGGCATCACACAGTAGGGGCGCAGTGCGTACTGTACCTGCTGCTTCGGGACAGCTGGCTGAAGTCTGTCTTCTTGTCCTTTCCTTTCTGCTTTCTCAACCCCCTTTTCCCCCTTGTCCTTTGCTTCCTGCTTCTCGCTCCTTTGCTCCTTTAGCTGCTTTTTCCGTCTTTGCTCCTCTAGCCTAGCCTTCTCCTCCTTCTCTGCCTTGGCCCTCTGCTGCTCCTCAGCCATTCGTCTCTGTTCTTCCTCAACCCTTGCCCGCTCCTCGGCTTCCCTCCTTTCTCTTTCTTCCGCAGCTGCCTTTTGTTCGGCTTCAATTCTTGCCTGTTCCTCTGCTAGCTTTCTGTCCTGCTCAGCTTTGAGTCTTTCTCTTTCTTCTGCTTCCAACCTCAGCCTCTCTGCCTCGGCTCTCTCTCTCTCTTCCTCTTCCATCCTTTTTCGATGGGCTAGCTCCTCTGTGTCTTGTTCCCTCTCCCCCTCTACTTTGGACTCTTCCGCACTGACTTGCCCATTTTCCAATACCATTACCACAGCTTCCTCTTGGGTTTCTGGTGTTTTCTCTTCTACTGTCTCCTCTACCTGATTTTCGCCAACGCTCCCTCCCTTCAGCTTCTCTTCCTCCTCCTTTTCTTCTTTCTTTGTGTCTTCAGCATCCTGATAGCTGTTCTTCTGGTAGGACTTGGTGACGACTTCTGTTTCCTCCACCTCATATCGTCCTGGATGACTCTCCCTTTTCTCTTCCTTCTCTGCTGTTTCATTTTCTGCTGTGTCATTTTGCATACTTCCACTTGGGACTGACAGACTGGCATCTGGTATAGTTGGATCAAACTCCTTCTGACGCTCTAGGGCTTCCTGGAGGCGTTTCTGGCGTCTCTCTTCGCGCCTAGCCAGGCGCTCCAGTAATGCAGCCTCCTCATCACCTTCTACCTGAGTGTTTGTGGTGGCTGTCTTAGACTCCTCATCAGGAACACTGGATGACACAAGGAACAACACCAAAGACAACTTGTCAGTTAACCAGTCATCTAGAGTCACCCATAACCAGAGCAGATGCCAGCAGTATCTAGCTCACATGCCCCTTACGTGTTACCCCTCTATTCTTGCTTGTCTGACTTCCAGCCGAGCCTTTGCTCTTGGGCTTTCTCGGGTCCTTGTGTCTCCTCAACTTGCTGTAGTAGCTTTGAATATTAATGTCACCCACCAGAACCTGAGGAGTAGCATCAGATAAACACTTTGGCCTCTCTGTTCCAAAGGATAATTCTACAGTCATGGCTCTTACTAAAGTTATGTTCCAAATAACCACAGTGGCCACTTATCCCCAAAAGCAACCTTTACATGGTTGTCCCCCACTTACCTACAGCCCTACCATAGTTTCCTGGGATTACCTTACAAGCTACTTGTGCTTAAACCACGATTTCAGAATCTGGGTCACTGTGGATCCCCACTATGCCAAGGATCAAGTCAGAATAATGAGTGAATTCCTTGAGCATCATAGTTTCATACTCGAGCCACGTAGTCATTTCTGATCTGGATTGGTGGGACCCGAGGTCTTTAGAGGGGGAAGAGTATGTCCAGTGAGGAGACTCTACATTTATGCCAGCAATCTGCACTTTGGAGACATCTAAGAGTCCTCCACAATTCATGGGGTAATGACTGCCAGTCAAGGATGGCATTTCCTACCATCTGCCCTTCATTGCACCTGGACCAGGGAACCAATGAATTGGGAGTATAAATGATGCACCCAGGCCAAAGCAATTGAACAGGTGCATATTCTCTGTGTTCGCCAGTTCTGTTGGTGCTCAGCAGACTCTGGATCCTTAGGGTTGACAGAGCCATAGGGGAAAGAAAGACAGACCCCTGGGTCTCACTGGCAGTCAGTCTAGCTGAATCAGTCAACCCCAGGCTCAGTGAAAGACCCTGTCTTCAGAATAAGGTGGACAGCCGGGTGTGGTGGTGCATGCCTTTAATCCTAGCATTTGGAAGACAGCGGCAGAGGTATCTTTTTGAGTTTGAGGCCTGCCTGGCTTATATAGCACGTTCCAGGACAGCCAGAGATACACAGTGAGACCTTGACTCAAACAAATAACAACCAAAAATAAAAGTAATAAAGTAAAAGCAAGGTGGAGAGCACCTGATCTAGTACACAAGAATATCCGCAATGCATTAGTTTACTGTATTATAATACTGAAATTGCCATAGCAACTATATTACCATAACTGATTGAGCTGACCTAACTTCTTTATATAGGTTTCCAGGAATAAAACCTTTTTCTCCTCTCCAATTGGTAAAGACCGGATAATCCAATGTTTATTTAAAAAAGAAATGTAAAATCCACACTGTAACATGTCCATCATCTCCTCACTCTTTCAGGGTGCTGGACCCTGCCCAGACCAAGGGCGTTGGCCACTCCTGGCTGGAATTACCAGTCATGTGATACCAGAGCTGTGACCAGAGCTGGAAGCATATGTCTTGCAATGTTTAGAAACTCCATCAAATTTCACGGTTCATACCAAACTTGGCTCTCCTGATGTTCAAGTTCACTTGGTTTTGGAAAGAAACATTTCATATTTAACAACAAAATACGGCCAAGGAAATACTAGATTTTAAGCCCGTTTGGCCTCTGCTGTTGCTGGAGGACACTGTCTCTGTGAATTAGCCGCACACGGATTGCATGTCCACAGAAACATGAAGAACTGGGAGTTTAAGGGCAAAGGTCTATACATAGGAAGCAGACCAACTGAGTTCTGATGTTTCAAAAAGGTACTACAAATTCCAAAGTGCTAGCCTGATGAAATTGCTGTTAAGAAATCAGCAGACTCAACTGAGCCTTTCTTTGCTTTCTTTTTTTTTTTTAAGATCATGGTAACAATCATTGGTAGATATTAAGTGTCAGTTAGAGCTGCTTAGCCCCAAGAAGGGGCTTTATACTTGTAGGCGATTAATGTCTGCAAGAAATCACATGTTCAGACCTGAATATATTTCATTTTAAAAACTTTTTTTTTGTTTTTTAGTTCTTCTGATACAGAGTCTCGTATAGCCCAGGCTAGCCTTGCACTGACTAAAAAGCCAAGGTTGACCATGAACATCTTCCTGATCCTCCTGTTTCCACCTTTGGAGTGCTAGGATTATAAGCTTGCACCATCATGCTTGGTGAAAGAATTTGTAAATTTAGATAATCTCAAAAAATAGCTAATAATAAAATTAAAGCTGAAATGAAGTACAAGTAGAAACAAGACCTAGGTATGTGCTGTTGATTTTACCATTGGGTCGAAGCTCAAACCCAGGGCCTTACAGGCGAGACCTGCCCAGCACTGTTACCTCAGTCCAGAAGCAAGGTTTTCAGAAGCTGAACCTATTTATCAGTCATAACTTTTAAAAACCATTGTTGAACACTCACCAATAACAAGATTCAGGAAAGGCCTCAACATGTCATTTTAAAAACTATTTTTGCCCCCTCTCTTTAGCTTGGAAACAGAAAAGGGCAACGGATGGCCCCTTTGTCCCCTTTCTGTGAGACTCTGCCAAGAGCACACTGTGTCACGTGCTTCCTGTGTGCAAGGCATTGGGCATGCATTCACATTTCTCTGTGGCTGGGCAGTAGTCTTCAGGTGGGCTATGGCCATATCTACTAAAGTGAAGGGACACAGATTGCTAAGTTAGGGCTCAAAGCCAGTGAGTGAATCCCAGCGATCATACCTGCCCCTCCACTCCTCTTGACAACACTTCCTCCTCAATTAGGAACCAATTACCAATGACCAAGGTTGCTATCTTCTACCTAAACATTAAGTTTCTTATTAAATTTGTCTTGTACATCAACATTTGTAAGACTACCCTGGGAAATGAACGAAAGAGCCTGTGACCCCTCCTTTGAAGATTTTTTTAAAAAAACATAGACCAAGTTAATGGAGATATTAACAGCCTCCTCTCGAAATACACTAAATAAAAGAAACAAAGCAAAACTACGTATAGCCTGGGCTACACAGTGAGTTCCAGCTTGGGCTAGCCAGTCAGAACCCATCTCAACACAACCAAAACCAACCAACCGAACCATAATGGCTGAGTTGGTCTGAGAAGGGAATAATTTGCTAGCAAATTCCATTTAACAGGGCAGGCTAAGACACAGCCAGAGATGCCTCATTGAGACGAGGACAGTACCTGTTCTGGGCATGAGCCTCCACCTGGTCAGTCACCTGCCCCAAGGATTCTTCCTCTTGCTTCTGCCTCAGCCTTTCCTGCCGGGCTCTGCGACGCCGTTCCCTGGCGGCCTCTTCTTCATCATCATCGTTCCTCTGGTAGGCGATTCTGCAACATAAGGACAAGCTCCTGAGCACACCAGCTGACAAGTGTTGTCATCAATGTCCTGGCCACACAGCCTTGAATGGCTACTAATGAGCCAGGTTCTAAAAGGATGGTTCGCTTTCCCAAGTTTGGAGGCCCAACCAATTTGTTTTCAAACTTTTAGTATTTGAAAAGCACTAATCCAGTGACTCTGGGAATAGTTTATATTGCTCAAATAAACCAGATCATCTACAGCAGAGAAGACTGCCTTTGAAGACTGTGGGGTAGCACGTTTGGACTTCTGTACTGAGCTGATTATCACATGCAAGATTTAGAAGTGGAAAAAACAAATATTGAATGCAAAGAATCAAAACACGAATTAAAAAGGACTCCGTACATTGTGAACCAGAGCCAGAACTGTGCCAAAGATCAGAAAAGACTCCAGTGACCATTACTATTAAAGCAAGACTCTAGTACTAATAAGCCAAAGTTGTTCACTAAAATCGAGGACACTGAATATCTTCTTCGGTCAGATTTTGTTATGCCCTGGTGTGTGTATCATTGGCCTTTGGTTGATGGCTTCACAGTAGGTGCATTGTGAGAGTGTGTAGCCACCTCTTGTTCACTAAAATTTGTACTAGTTCTTGTTTCACTAAAATGTTTTAACATCCCACATGTTGTACTGCTTGTGCATGTGTGTGTGCACGCATTTGTGTGTATATGCGTACACATGCACATGTGTGCACAGGCGTATGGAGGCCCTGAGGCTGATGTTAGGGGTCTTCCTCGATTGCTTTCCGCCTTATTCAATGAACCAGTTACTGACGGCCAGCTAGCTAACTTGCTGGAGGTTGGAATTACAGGCGGGCCACCATGTGTCCACCTACACTCATGAAGAGTTTGAACTGCAGTCCTCCTGCTTATGTGGTGGGGACTTTAACCACTGAGCAGTCTCCTCAACCCCAAAGCAAGTGATGTCCCTAAGTGGGCACAAACTCAGTTTGTACATAATTGCCAAGATAAGCTCATTTTCAAATTAAAGACAATAAAACATCAGAACCACATGCAGACCGTCCATATGCAACTGATGGTATTTTGCTCGTTTTGGATTTACAAACTAGGCCTGTGTAGGCTTAGATCTGGTACTTTTATCTGTGGCTTCTTTTTCCTTCAATAGTACTATGAGTGTTAAAACTTCTGTTCATTTGCTCTTTGCTGCTTCAGAAAATCTGGCTTTATACTTACTGAAATCTGCTAGTGGTCAAATGTCACTATAAATAAAGTGTGTATATGTTCCATCTATATATCTATTACATATTCTATTAAACTGACTGGTAATTTGCCACAAATATGGAGGGGAGAGTAGCCTGGTAGAATTAACGTAGGACTAGACTAACAGAGAACTTGGTTTTCAGAACTGATTTCTTAGGAATATCTGGCCCTTCGAGCAACCTGTCTGTCCTAAGTTTCCTTGTCTCCCAGAATGGCAATCAAACAGAAATCATGGCTGCCATGAGAGAGCATGGTAAACGGTGGCATCCTGTTGCTTGTTAGGAAAATTCAGCTAAGGGGTGGCCTGGTGAGGAAAGAGGAGCTCAATTGTGGACGTGTTGAGTGTGAGGGGTCAAGACGACATGACACAAATGTTCCCTTCTAATTCAATTATGGTGTCGTTTGCAGGAGCGAGCCCTTCCCAGTGCTTTGGCTTTAACTTGCGGATTCTTGGCTTATTTCTCAGCAGACCGCTCTAACCACAGCAGAGAGAAGAGTACTTAACAGCTGCCTCTCAAGCTAATCAAAGAGGAGTTCTTTATTTGGTCTCTCCATCTCGGGAATCAGCCACGAAAGCACCCTCTGTTTTGAAGCCTTCTTCTTCTGAGACAAGCAGGAGATGTGGAAGGTCCATACGGGTCATCCCCATGCTAAGAACAATGCTCTCCCTCCTGTAAGCCATCAGATTGAAGCCAGGGTTTCCCAAGATATCTGAGATGTCACTATCTTCTTCCCACCTACCCCGAGAGCTTCATAGGTGCTGACAGCATTTAGCTTGGAGATAAACTGGTTTTACTACCATGGCCGGGACACAGCAAGCCTGCCTTCCTCTTGGATTTCTCATTGGAGGAGTGACCTGAGCAGAGGTACTACTCCACTGTCTCTTCTAATCCTTCCTGCTTATAACTTAAGATCTGTGGGTGATAGCCCCTCTTATAGCTTATAGCCCCCTCTGGGCACAGTTACCAGAGACTGCCCGAGAATGACCTTTTCCTGTTATTAATACAATGAGGGATTAGAGTTGTTCACCAAGTTAAAACAACAACAAAACAACTGTCATGGTCTCATGCTGTATTCAGTCCTAACGGTCCCAGTCCCTGGATGAAGCCTGTATCAGGTGGGACAAGGCAGGGGCTACTCTTGGTAAACCATCTACCATACAAGTGTAAGCACTGGTGTTAAAATCCTCAGCACCATGTAAATACTGAGACAGGGGAATGCCCAGACTAAGTTAACTAGATTAGCTGGGTCAGTGAGCTCTGAGTTCAACTGAGAGACCCTGCCTTAGTTTACAAGGTGGAGAGAGACTGAAGAAAACACTTGACATCAATCTAGTTCCCTTGTACACATGAACCTGTACACACACATGCACATACACATACACACACGTACACACATACCACATACACACATATGCACACACATGTACACACACACATACACCCGCACACACACTACATATACTCACACACATGCACACACACATACACACACACACTGGATACACACATGCACACACATGTACCCACAAGTACAAACNCTTAGTTTACAAGGTGGAGAGAGACTGAAGAAAACACTTGACATCAATCTAGTTTCCTTGTACACACGAACCTGTACACACACATGCACATACACATACACACCCGCACACACATACCACATACACACACATATGCACACACATGTACACACACACATACACCCGCACACACACCACATATACTCACACACATGCACACACACGTACACACACACACTGGATACACACATGCACACACATGTACCCACAAGTACAAACACACCACATACACACATGTACACACACAAACCCACACGCATACACAAACCACACACACAGCACATACCACATATACACACACATACACACATGTACACACACAGACACACACAGACAAACACACACACGTACATACACAGACACACACACGCACACACACCACATATACACACATGTACACACACAGACAAACCCACACGCACACACAAACCACACACACAGCACACCACATATACACACACATGTACACACAGACACACACACATGCACACAAACCACATACACATGAAGCCAATAAAGAACTATGAGTTGACATTATAAGTGCAACTATATGGATGACAAACTATTCAACTGCAAGACTCCTACACTGGTCCTGGGAGAACCAAGAAATTTATGGCTTCTAAAAGCAGCCTGTCTTTTATACTTTTACCACTGATTTATTTCTTCTTTTCTTTCTTTTTTTGGCCAGAGGACAGTTGGGAGTTTTGAGATAGGTCTCATTATGTAGCCCTGGCTGTCCTGGAACTCAATCTGTAGACCAGACTGGCCTCACACTCACAGAGAGCTGCCTGCTTTCTCTTCCCGAGTGCTGGGGTTAAAGGTGTGTGCTACAACACCCAGCTAGGATGTATTTTTCTTATAGAAAGAAAAAACCTCTTCTGATTTTGAAAGTAATGGACTCTTGTTTTGTTTTAAAACTAGGCAATTACCTAATGTATAAAGACAAAAGTGAAAATCAGCTGCTTAGGATCATGTAAACTAAGCTCTAACATGATGCAAGTTTGAGGTATTCGGTACATATGTCCATAGGTATGGAGATATATACCTTTTTAATAAAGTAGGGTCATGTTATATGTATTATTTCACAAACACTTCCTTTAATTAAGCTTAGTCATGGCTACGTTTTAACACATCAACAAACTATGTCAAAGGAAACAGTATTTTATATCTACATACACCAGATGGTAATTATGCAGATATACTATAACCTAATATTTTTTCTTGCTGGTTATTAAATATGTTTCTCCAACTTTGTGCTCCTCCAAGCAGTAGTACAGAAACTTTGAAACTTCTCAGAAGTTTTTTGGAGGCTTTTGATGCTCTGATAAACTGGCCTTCAGAAAGGTAACAAAATTCCAGTAATGTGTGGGCAAGCCCACTTCACCATCACCCAGACTCTGTCCAAAAAGACAGACAAGGATGCAGGATTCCTACCACATCTGCAATAGCAGTAGCTCTGTTCTACATCAAAGACAGAACGTTAGCATCTCGGATTTTCCAAACATCAACCTTAACCTTGTTTGAAATGCTGCTGACTAACAAAATTCCAATCTAGCCAGATGGTCAGGGAGGCATAACAGCCCAGTTTTACTTCTAGGAAATTTCAGCAGACCCCAGTATTAATCAGTCCATTCACTTGTGTCCATGGCACGGAAGCAACCACCTTCCCAGATGCTTTGGGACAAACTCAACTACATTTCATACAGTTTTAATCAAGTGTATTTCATTGCGCTTTTCAAAAAAAAAAAAAAACCAAAACGCCTGACAATATCCAAGTCTACTGAGCAACACCTCCATTAACTAAACCATCTGGGGGTGCGTGAGCTCCTGAGCCATGCTGACTGTGAGTGGGTTTACGATGGATGGAGTGTTCTGCTTTGTCTCTTAGCAACCATTTGTGCTCGCTTCTCATCACAAACACCTGGGGATTTGAGGGCCCTTTCTAGTGAAAGGTCAGTGTTGCTATGAGCAAAGTGACTCAGCAGATATTTGGGATGAGAGAAAATCCACCATGCATTCGCACATATTATTTATAAACTAGTGCAAAGTTCCCAAAGTTCATAATAATTACACGCTATCGGACATGTGTGTCTGTAGCATGAAAAAGCAAATGGCTGGTGTTCCTTCCATTCTTAGAACCATTGCTTAAAGGCCCTGCTGATGCTTGATATGAAAGCTCAGAGCTACATGCCAGGAAAACTCTTTCATAACGTCTGGCTGTTCCAAGAGAACGACTTTAAGTCTCCAACACCAGAACTCCGCTGCCTCCATATATGACCTTGTTAAATTCTGGGCCTTTCAAATGGAAACGTTCAAACAAATAAAATCATTGCAAACATGATGAACTTGGGAATTATTGAGAATCCAGTTTCTTTGTATCAGTCTGTCAAGAGTTAACTACACTGGCTGAAGGAAAGGAACCATAGAGGTGTCTTCAAGCAACATATTAGCTGTTGGCTTGCTTCTGTGTTCCCCTCCTTCCATAGTCACCATGGACTTTAGTTCAAGACTCGCACAACACGGAGGCGACTCTTTTCACCATATCTGCAGGACAGTCAGGTATAGCGGTGCACATTGTACTCCAAGGTACTTGGGAGGCTGACGTGGGATTATTTGGTCAAGGCCAGCCCAGGCAACGAATTCAGATGTGGTCTCAAAAACAGAGGAAAAATGGCTGGGTATGTAGCTCAGTGGTAGAGCTCTTAACCTAGCGTATGCAAGACTGTGGGTTTAATTCTCTGTACCACCTCCAGCACCAGCACCAGCAGCAACACCACCACCACCACCAAAGAAACAAAGAAACAAAGAAAAGGAGGGAGGAAGGAAAGGAAAGAAAGAAGAAAATATATCTAGAGAATGTTTTTTAAAAATACCCCTCTTCCCTTTGTTGTTTTAGAATGTTATTCTCCCTTCCCTTTTTTCCATTTTGCTAATTTTCTGAGTTGAGACTACACACCAGTATCACTACAGTTCTGATGCAATGCTGCCAATAGCATTTTATCAACAACAACAACAACAACAACAACAACAACAACAACAACAAGGAAACCCTGGTCTGTCACAAGACCTGCACAGGTTCAAACCAGACAAAATCCCAGCACTGCGAGGGGAAGTGAACACCAAACCTCACCCCTTCCCAAGAAGCTATTTGCAATTAATACTTGTTGAAAAAGGGAAAAACAGTTTCTTCCAATGGAGTGTCCCTGGGTGCATCAACCACACTCCAAGGCAGGCCCCATCCCAGGAGCTGGCCCCCCAAAAAATGGGCTCTATTTTTTTGCGCATTTTTGGTTTGTTTGTTTTTTCTAATTTTTGTCTTATTTATTTTCTTATTTCTGGTTTTCACTTTTTGTTTTTCTTCTTTCTTTTTTTTAGAGAGAGAGAAAGAAGTATGGGTGGGTAGGAAGATAGGCAGATTTGGGAGGAGCTGATGGAAGGAAATGAGTATGGTCAAAATATATTATATAAACTTAAAAGAAAGGAAAGAAAAATTAGTAACCACTTTCACTGGAGGCAGGGAGCCAATTTCCTTACAGGTTTAAGAGCTTTAAAACCCACAGGTTCAATGAGAAAAGCCTCAGAAAATGAGAGGCTCAAGGTATTATAAAGTGATCAGTTATAATACTTCACTCAGATCAAAATCTGGAGTCTGTTTTTCTTAACTATTCCTCCTGTGTTCCCATATCTTTAAAAAATGCACCTAAAATGCCAACAGACTGAATAATTTCCTCACCTGTAACAATAAACCTTATGGAAATCTATCATTTGAGAATTCCCAGTAGCTGAGAGGCCAGTAGAGAGTTGGTGGACCCCCCTAGATCAGCTCTGACATTTCTGCATCTCACTGAACCTCCACATCTGTGTGAGCCATCTTTGAGAAAGTGATGTTGCTTAAAAGGGATCTCAGGTTTGTCACTGAGATGCCACCGTCTTGTTCCCAGCTTCCTACAGCTAGCTATACACTGCCCATGTAGGCTACACGTAGTAGAAGAAGACTTGGGCCTCACAGCCTCCAAGAAGGGCATCTCTTTGGCAACTATTATTATTATTATTGTTGTTGCTGTTGTTATTGTTATTATTAATTATCACTTCTGCCAATTCCTTGTCTTTTTAAAAAAAATTTTATTCATTTTACATACTAACCACAGTTCCCTCTCCCTCCTCTCCTCCTATTCCCTTCCTCCCCCTCCCCCATCCATTCCTCAGAGAGGGTAAGGCCTCCCATGGCAGATCACTTGAGGCAGGACCAAGACCCTTTCCTGCATCAAGGCTGAGCAAGGCATCCCACCAAAGGGGATGGGCTCCAAATAGTCAGTTCAAGCACCAGGGATAAATCCTGGACCCACTGCCAGGAGCCACACAAAAAGACTACGCCACACAACTGTCACTCACATTCAGAGGACCTAGTTATGTTCCATGCGGGCTTCCCAGCCAACGTCCTTGTCTTAATGAGATTCTTATGACAGAATCTGATTTAAAGTGTTAAAACCTTCTGTGGGTTGAAAATATGCTCATCAACTACTTGAAGGCAACATGACTCATGTCCATCCATTATTGTTTTCATACCAAAACCCCAAGGATTTTCTTTCATAATGTGAAATGCAAGCCGATTCTCCACACATCTCTCATCAGCTCTGTGAACTGTTTATTCGCTCTCAGAAAGTCTGAGGCCACACTGTGATCAGGAGGGAAAATCCCGAGCCATTGAAAAGAGTCCTGTGTGTTCAGTAGGCTTAGCACACCTCTGGAAGTTAAGTTTATTGAAACATTCCAGGCTCTTAAATATAATGTTCTTTACATGTAGTGTCGGCAAAATATTGTGGTCTGAATGCATATAAAGTCCAATTCTGAAGTTTTTTCCTTGGCATCCTTAAGAGGGAGGGAATTGAAAGTTATAGTCGAGGAAAATAAAACCCAAGAAAATAAGAATCTTTTCTGTCAGAATATGGGAAAGTAAACAGGTTTGTATGTAGTAATAAAGGAGAGAGTGAAAAGAGAAGCTTCTTTGATTGAAAAGACTTTTTTGGTGGGGTTAGAAAAGTAACGTGTGCTGTATTCATTACAGGGCTCAGTGGCTTATCGTATCAGTTGAGCCACATTTACTGAGTCAAGGCTCCCAAGGAGACAGGCTACTTTGAAGACAATTATTCAGGAAGAGAAGTACATCTCGATTCATCTTTCTCCTCATTCTCATCCCCCGTCCCTTGAACATTCTGAGTCACTAGAGTTTGCATGCCAACCGTATTTATTTGGGTTTCCATAATATTTCCTCGCTTTCATGTTCGTGTTCGCATGCATGTCCTCACCAGTTGTCACCACCAGCCCATCACTGACTTTAGACAAAGATGGCATCCCACAGTTACACAAAGTTGTGTAATCACAGACCACGAGGAGGCCAAGTGCTACAGAGCAGCAGACAGTGGGAAGAGAAGCAAGACTGGGTTTGGTTAGAAGACATCGAGGTCACCAGATCTGAGAACATCCTAAAATGGTCCTACCCTAGGACAAACAGATTCTCCAAGTGAAAGGCTCATTTATGAAGTAATGCATATAGTCATGAGAAATTTTAAAATAAAATGGTCTAATAGATTGAAATTAGATTTTTAGATTAGAAAGTTTAATCATAGATTGTGCTGTACCTGCAAATGAATATAGTGTAACTTCACTTTAAAGAGTAATAACGGAACTGACATGTACATGCCTAGCAACTCGGGTACCTCCAGTAGCTAATTAGGGGCTTATATGTTTCTTTTCAATACCATTCCTCTCTCTTTTGCTGCCCAATCACCCCTGCCTGAATTTTGCAGTGCCTGTACTACCCTCTTACATTTGTTTTGTAGTTTTACACCATGGTGTGCATTCTCAAATGATAAAAATATTGTCTGTCCAAAACTTCATATAATAATAACATATGCAATCCATGATTGATGACTTTCATATAACAACATGCCTTCATGTTTACAGGAATCCATGTCATTTATAAAGATAGATGGGACCTGACTATGCTTTCCAAATCTTTCTTGAGACTAGAGCTTTGGATGGGATAAATGATTATGACCTTATTTAACTGGTGCCACTTTCTTTAATTTAAAAAAAAAAACCCTTAAATGGCTTATGTTATTCAGTAGAAAATAAAATGGATAAGGTCTAGATTTATATTCTTATGGAGTTGTTATTTTTCTCATGTTTCTTCTGAAAAAAAGAGAATGTGTATCGTTAAATTCAGATTTGGGAGGGCCATTCCATAACGCTTTCCTGAGATAAACTGAAATCTATTCATGTTCTCACAGACAGGATTGAATTTGTTTCATCCCATCTACCCCACCATATCCAAACAATAAGCTTGTTCAGGCACAGACATTCACTTTTTAATTTATGGAGTTTACAAAGGGTCAGTATAAGGACTGGAGAGGACTGGAGAGGTGACTCCATGATTAAGACCCTGTGCTGCTCTTGTAGAAGACCTGAGTTCAGTTCCTAGTACCCATTTCCGGTAGCTTGCAATACCCTGCAACACCAGATGTATCTATCACCTCTGGCCTCTGCAGCATTGCACAAATATGCACGCGTGAGTGTAAGTGTGTGCACATCCACACCCACCCAGTTAAAGTCTTTAAAAAACAAAATGAAGAAAGGTAGGTGTGGTAGTTTGAATGGAATTGGCCCTCATAAGCTCATGGGGGGTGTCACTATTAGGAAGTGTGGCCTTGTTGAAGTAGGTGTGGCTTTGTTGGAGGAAGTCTGTGGGGTTAGACTTTGAGGTCTCCTATGCTAAAGCTACACTTAGTTCGGACCACTTACTGTTTGTTGCCTATGGGTCAAGATGTAGGACACTCAGCTCCTTCTCCAGCACAATGTCTGCCTGCATGCCACATGTTGCACCATGATGATACTGAACTAAACCTCTGAAAATGAAAGCCACCTCAATTAATGCTTTTTCCTTTATAAGAGTTATCATGGTCATGGTGTCTCTTTACAGCAATAGAAACCCTAACTAAGACTGTAGGTATAGGAAGAGAGGGTTGATGATGGAAGAGATATATAAGACTGCTTAGCTGGTGCCTGAGGTAAACTTGGGCTGAAATGTATTACAAGGATAAAGGGAAAAGATTAAATGGATGAGAAGCTAATTAAAAGGAAATTAGCATTAGCTTGTCTTACATCCCAACCTAAGATTCTCTAATAAACATCATAAATAATGAATATAAATATCATAAATATGAACATGCAAATTATAAAAACATGACTTTTAATGTTCTTTGACTTTTAAAAATGGTAATCAAAAGTAAAACTAGGGAAAGGGGTAGAATCAGCATGGGGATGCTCTCTGGATGTCATACTCATCAAAAGATATCTTGCTTTAATGTATATAGTGCGTGGACAATAAGGCTAAGTATAGATAATTTTTAAAGTCAAACATGAGAAAATAACTTAACCCCAGGTGCCTATGACTGGCATTACCATATTTATCATCTCTCTCGCAGCAAAGGCTAGACATGATATACAGCTGACTAACATCTGCTAAATGAAGGCTGGAGGGCAACTCCCACAGTTCCATGAGCCCACGTGGCTGCAACTACATCTGACCACAGGTGTAGCAATAAGCATATTCTTTTCAAACACACATTTCCTTCTTCTCGTGTGAAAGACATGAAGTCATCTTAGATGAGTCTTGAAGTGCTCTAAAAAAAATTCAGTCATTCTCCCAAACTCGAAGAATTCTCGTGATGCGATACACGGGTCCATAATTTCATGTGGTTTTGCTTCTAATTACGGTGCCATTATCAGGTGGGTAAACATTCGACAAAAGAAAACAAAGGGATTGGAAAAAACCGAAGACGAGATGTCCTTAAATGGAGATTGGAAGGCTGCGGGTAATTAGAGGGGATCCCTGCGAAGGAAAGTGGGTACTGCAGACACGGAGGAAATGGTGCGCAGCAGGCGGAGGCTGCTGTGTCCTCACAGACCCTGTGTCAGCATCCTCCCCAGACAGACAGGCGGTGCTTAATGTGGGGGAATTTATGGATAATGGATTTTCATAACAGACCTTTTATGATCTCTCCCTCCCTGAAAAGTGCCCTCCAGAGCTTTTCTGCTTCCACTCTCAGTTTTAATTGGAAAAGGATTTACTATTCATTTCCTCCTTCCTAAGACATCCTTTCCATTTGGATGGCACAGCCTCCCCATCTTGATTCCCTGCGTGTCCCCCGGCTCCTCTCAGGAACCAGACAGTTCTCATACACAGTTCTCATACAGTCCATGAGACCAGGGCCCCTGTTTCTAGCATCACCCGTGAAAGGCAAGGCTGCCGTTCTAATAAGAAAGCATATTGGGCAGCTGAGGAGAGGGCGCCTCACT